>VXBI01005282.1:1183089-1209415 GCA_013397375.1 Toxostoma redivivum
GGCCGTTTGAACGGCGCTGCCGCCGTTGCCGGGGCTCCGGGCGCTGTGTCCCCGCCGTGTCCCCGCCGCGTTCCCTGCCTTGGGCAGCCCGTGCCGGCGCTGGCGGAGGAGCTCCCGCCCGGCCTCCCTTCTCTCCAGATAGCCGGGGGGCAGGCAAGGCTCCCTTCCCGGGCGCCCTCTCCCAGCCGCGACAGGCCGCGCCGCTCCCGCCGGCTCCTCCGCTGCCCTACTGGGTAGCTGATGGGCGAGACTCTGCGTTGCAGGAAGAACCTGGTATCTGCCGAACTGCGGAGCAGGTTAGTGCTTGGGGAGCCGCTGTGTAGCCGAGCAGTGGACTCTCAAAGGCGGGGGGGCTGAGGCGGAGCTCGCGGGCCACGCTGGAATGGTCACGGAGGCGGTGCCTTGTAACACCCGGGTGCAAAACCTTCCCCAGGTAGGTTGTGCTGCAAAGTCATTAGGAAACCTCATCTGGTCTGATTCCTTACTGAAAAGTGGGAGCAAATGCATCTCTCTAGTTTCTGACAAGCTGTGATAAACCTGTTACTAAAAGCCTTCAGCGGTGGAGATTTAAAGTGAAGCACTGATCTGGTAGGCCTGAAGTGCTCAGTGAGTCGGGTTCCCGCTTGTTTTGGTCCTGTTTGACCTCCTTAATTTATGACCTTAGTTTATTTCACATCACTGATGAGATAAAGAAATAGGGAGTTGATTTTATTGAATCAAGCTGTAAGGGTGGGGGGGAAACACAGGAACAATTTTTCTATGCTACCACAGTGTTTATTGCACAGAATGTAGTGTAGGTCTACAAGAAATTAATTCTATTGCAAAATGCAGGGGTTTCAGTTGATATAGTTTGGATAACCTAGAAAATCACTTGTGTTTAAAAAATCCCAAACATGTGTGAATGTCTTTTCACTCTCTTGACTACAACCATGAAGGAGCAACTCTGAACTCTCCTGGTATGTGATAGTGAGAAATCCTTTGATAACTATGAAATTCTGACTCTGACCAGGTTTTGGTCTGGGGTATTAGTTGGATCGTGTGGCACAGTCCTGGTTTTTGGAGAGTGACCTCTCTGTGTCTGACCATATGTTTAATATATTAATGAATGCTGGGAAGATGTAAGCATCATTGGCTTTGTGGTTTTCTGACTGAGACAATGACATCTTCTGGAGCATACATTGTCCTGTTTGAGTTAAATTTGTGTATGCTTATAAAAATTGCCCTATAGGAAAAAAATAACTTTGATTTTTAAATTTTAGCTGAAACTGAGAAAACTTACAGCAACATGTCATTACTGGAAGTCAGGCACAAAGCTGCTTCTGAGCATGTAAGAGACATAAGGAGCCTCTCAAACTTTTCTTAACTGAAGTTAATTTTACTCCAGATTTTGAGTTTAGAACCTCATTTTTTTTTTCTGTCTCATTTTTCTAGTTAGTTTTCCTGTCTTTGATTTATAGTTTTACCTTGTTTTTGATTGGGAATTGTTTTTTCATTTGTTTATACTGATGGCTTTGCACTTCCAGAAGCAGCTGAGATCTCGCTTGATATCCAGAAGTATTTCAGAGAGTGAAATACAGCTCTTTTGCTGCCACCATTGCTCAGTTAACAGTGACGATTAAATCCCATAAATACTCTCTTGTCCTTGATAGGAGAAGCCTTGCAGGTGGGTTGATGGAAATCATTCCCTTTCCTGTTGATATTTGTAACTAGAATTAGGCTGTAAAGTGCTGAATACATACAGAAAGCCCATGCTGGTCTTCCATTCAAGCAGAGCAAATGCAATCACCAGTGCTCTCGCCCTTTGGAGGCCTGCAGCACTTAAAAAGTACTAGATGATCTGTAGATGGATTCTGCCCCAGACTTCAGTGTTAGGAGAGGGCAAGTGGCACTTCATCCCATTTCTGAAAATCAAACCCATTTTATTCAATTCATCCCCCTCCAATTCCTCAGTCACTGCTGTCTTGGAGTAAGTGTGAACACTGGTGAGAAAAAGAAAGAGCCAGAATAGACCCTGGTGATAAAATCCCACTTTGGAAAGCCAGAATATTTGCTGTGTTTATGAGAGGCATTTTTGGAGGAAAATATGTGGGGGGAAAAAAGCTCTGGTGAAAGTGGTGACAAGTTGGACTTAGTTTTTTGAGGCCACTTCACTTGTGGGTATTTGGGTGCAGCAGAGAATGGAGGAAACTCTGCCTTATGAGAGGCTTAAAACCCAGTGGCTATCTCTTGGCCAGTGTTGCTGATTTTCCAGTAAGCTCTGTGCTGCACGGAGGTGTAGAACCCTAATGGTTTGTTGTATGCCATTAAAAGGTATTGTACACTCATAAAAGAATGACATTTTGATCAATGCTGTTAAAAGAATTACTGTCTTGACACAGAAAAGCTTTCCTGCTGCAAGTTTAAAAATATGCCTTTAAAAGCTTTTTATTGAATACCTTTGCATCCCTCAGAAATGTGCTATTTTGGCACAGGGCTGCTCTGAAGTAACTCCACATTGTAACCTGAATGCAAGACCTCGTGTTTACCATCAGCAGGGTGCGAGGTGAGGCAGGTGTGTTCACTTACCTACTGCCATGGGGACAAAGGAAAAGCTCCTAGAGCTGCTTGTATGCAGGCTAAAAATACAACCCTTCATTTTTAGAGTCCCAAATCACTTGAAAGCTATTTGTTTGTTTTGACATGAATTCCTTTCTGTCCCTCCAGCTTTCTTTTGAGTGTCCCTTTGGACTTTGAAGCTATGCATTGATGTTGGAAGGAGGCAGGTGGCAGGTAGGGAAACCACAAATCTCTCCAGTGCAGCTGGGTCCTGGCTTATGGGCAGGTAGGCTCTGCTGGGAGAAGCTTGGCTTGAAGATGTCTGAGGTGGTCTGTGGTGTAACACTTCTTGTGGCAGAAATCTCCCCTTAGTGTGGTTAAAAGATCTTGTGTCAGAGCTCGTGATTAATCACAGCTGCTGAAGGGCTGTTGTACCTGGCCAGAATCTCAGCTGCACTGCTCAACACGGATGACAGGTGCTGTCAGGTGGGAGCTGGGAGCCCAGGCAGGGAATTGGGAGGCAGGGGTGTAATTGCTCAGCTCTGCCATGCTCTCACGTGTCCTCCTGTGCTTTGTATGTATGTTTGTTGAGCTTTTGTGTTTCAGGATTTCAGTTGTTTAGCTGCATGTGATGTTCTAAATACAACTTTATATAAAGATGGAGGAATAAAACTGAAAGAGCCAAGAATGGTGAGATGAGTTCTGCTGTAAAGAGATCCAGGAGAAATTGCTCTCTAGGCTTTGTCTTCCCCTCCTTTCTATATATTCATGACCAGACCAAAGCAGCAGAGGTTCTGGGTGCAGTTGGTATGGGCCATGCCCTGTCATGGCATTGTCACCTGCCAGGGATCACAGAATGCTTGCTGAGAGGTTTTGTAACAGGTGAGTGAGGTCACAGCATTACCTGGCACTTCTGTACCTCAGGTGAAAAGAGCTGTGACGTGCAGCAGTGGGATTTAATTGCTGAAGAAAGCAAGATGTTTAGTTTCACCATGTGTGAGTAGCCCCCTTTAAGTTCATAAATATTAATGCTCTGCATATTCTGCAAAGACAAGGTATGAAAGGAAGAAGCAGGAGAGCTTGAATGCTTGTATTTCACATATGAGGATGTTGCTTGGAGAACTGTGAGTAGCACTGGCATTTGTCTCACTTGCTTCCTAGCTGTCTCTCAGATGCCTTCCTCGAAGGTCCAAATGAACAAAAACTCAGGTATGAGATGCCCAAATACCTTCTTACTTCTGTTTCAATCAAACTTTTGGCAGCTTTCTAGGGGAGTGGTTGGTTTGGTTTTTTAATAGTGTGAGTTTATGTCACCAGCTGCTATCAACTGTTTTCTCAAGCCTCACTTGTGTAGTTTTAGCTTTGGAAGAAATATGAAAGCAAAATTGTCTCCGTGGCCCTGTTTACCCACAGTATCTCCCTTGAAGCTCCCTATAAATGTTTTTCTACAATGACCTTTCAGAGTACCTGCTTTCAGGAGAGGCTGCCAGCCTGGAAGTGGGGCTTGGGCATGTTTTCTTACATTTAGCTGTATTAAAAATGATGATCTTTGCTCCACTCTTCATCTGGCAAACTAAATTGCTTTCTACCACTGATCCTTGTTTTCATTGCTCTAATCTGTAAATTTGTTCAGTAATCATCTTGTGCTTTTTTTCCAGAGCATAGACAAAACTGCTGCATAACATAGGGTCAAGCTCTTGAGGGTGGGATAAGAGAAACTGTTCTCTTTTGTGTTGATATTTAATTGCTATAAGCTGGAAACATTTATTTAGTATTTGGCCTTATCTGCAATTACATTCTGAGGCCTATCAGTCTCTAGCCCACTTGATGTGTCATGTTGATTTTGATTTTCTTAATCACATGTCATTTTGCATCAAGTCAACTGCCATACAAAACCTGCTATATCTGTGCTATTAATTAGCAATAAGCATTTAATGAAAAACCATGCTAGTGCAAGAATATATTTTCTGAAAATTCGTGTCACTAATGGTATATTACCCTCTCCATTTTTTTTTTCTAGCCAGAGTCTTGTATTGGCCATTCTGTTACTTTGCCATCAGAGTCACACAGACAAGATTGTAGCTACTATTTGTCACCAAATCTGGGGAAAAAAAAGAAACACAGCACTGCCCTAACAGTTTCTGTTTCTCTCTGTCCTCTCAAATAGCCTGTTTCCCAAAGAATACAAAAAAATGGTATTAATAGTCCAAACAGCTCCCCAGACAAGCTCTTTCTTCTAATCATTATGGAAATTGAAATCTAGATCTTAACTCTTCCCCATCTGATCTACTTCAAGCCACTCACTGAAGATATAACTGTCCTAGCAGACTCATCTGTCTTCCTGTGGGACTTGCAGGAGTCCTTTCCAGAGGTTCCTGGAGGTCCCCTGCTTAACCAGCCACAACAGCAGCACTAGAGGTGATTGTGACTTGTTGCTGCTTTGGGCAGCTGGGGTTAAATGGATGTGGGACAAAAGCTGACAGTCTAAATCTCTTTCTAGTATTATTTCAGGTGAATTACATGGCTTTGGTTTGGAATTGATTAAAACTTGATGTTAATCTTTGCAGCTGTGAAATAGAGAAATTCAAGAGACTTTTACAAGCAACCCCAGATCTCTAGAAATGGATTCTGCTAGTGCAGTATTGTCACCAAGCCATCAGCACAGATGCCAGTTGTGTGATGGGATCACAGAGTTCCTGAATGTTGGATGGATGGAGTTGCTGTAAGAACTGGTGGGGGCAGATCTTTGGGCAGCAGAGACAGGGAATCTACTTTTTTATATAATGACCTTCAAAATCCAACCTCTGCATTGTCTCATATTTTTGGCTGACTTCTTGTGGATAAATCAGGTCAGTTTGCTCACTTGATGTGCATAGACAAGTATGAGGATTATGAAATGAGAGCAATAACAGAAGGGTCTGTATTACAGTGAGAGGAATAAAGGGTAGCATAGAGGGAAGTAGTGCCCTTTTGTGGAAATATTTGTGAAATAAATTGGTAACTGTAAAATAAGATGGGTGAGTGATACCTGTGGAATGTATTTGTGAAAAGGGCACGTTCTGAATTCTGGAAGTTGTATTCTGCTGAAGTTTTGGGGAGTAATTTAGCTGGTAGATCAAAGGGAGGTTTGTTGGAAGTCTGGAACTTGGGTTGCAGTATATTTTCTTGTTCTGGGTCTCGCTCAAGGAACAGTGTGCACGGAGCTGAGGGATTAACTCACGTACTGGAAAGAGCTGTGGTTTGTTCTGCTCCCCTCATGTTTTTAGCAGGGCAGGTTGCAGGATGTTTTCTTTGTTTTCTTTGTAGCTTTGGTGTTTGGGCTACAGGGATTTCAAATCTTTCAGAGAAAAAAGGATAGCTTCAAATTCAGCTCTGAGTCTGATATTTGTTTTATTAGTGGAAATCTTTGTCTCATGTGTTTTCCCAGTTCTAGATAACCTTTTCTTGTAATCTAAGAAATTAATTTCTTTGTTGGACTCACCGCAACTAAACTTGATAGCAGGATTGCTGTTATTGAGGCAGCTTACACAGTGATTTGCTAAGTACAGCCTCTTCATATAATGTGAAGCAGAAGTCGATTTATTGACCACCACTGGGATTTCAGGAACTGTTGAACTACCTGGTTTTTATCCTTCTCTCATAAAATTTGCTATTAAATGTCTTTTTTTCTGTTACCCTCTTGAAAAGGGTTCTCTTTGAAATGCAGTCATACAGGAGCAGCAATCCTACTCGTTTCTGTGCTGTAGAGTTTGGCTTTTTAATGAAGTATCTACAGGGTCATGTAAAGTATCTTGACATCAGATTCTTGAAGATTTTGTAAAATACTTTCCTATGCCAGGAGGACACTGATGCTTCTCAGCTGTGACCACTGGCTCTGTGGCTGTGGTGCCAGCCCTTGGCATAGAGCAGATCCCAGTGAGTGCAAACACTGCAGAAAGACCAGCTCTGCTCTTGGCACAAGACTGTGCTTGTTGCAGGACATGTCTTCTGTCAAATATTATCCGCTGCTTCTCTGGAATGCTAAGGAATTAATAAATTTATGATTTTATCAGTTTGTGCTATTTGCTGTTTATTCATAATAGTTTTTTGCTTCTTTCTGCAAGCTCTTCTCTAAGGTGTATGTTAGGAAGGAAAGCTGTTGTCTCTGATAATCTGTAAAAACAGTTTTAAAAATAGAATCCAAGTGAACTGTACAAGTGGATTATTGATTCTTGGGGATGCAGAGAGAATGCTTTCTGTGAAGTCTTCTTCATTGCTTCAGAGTCTATACCAGTGTCTGGAGGCTCTGGGGCTGATGTTTTTTGATTAACACACAGTAATGGAGAAATCATCTCTAGTTAATCTGGATTTCTGACAGCCCTTCCCAGACACTGCTGCAGCCAGGATGTCAGAGCTGGAGTGCTTGGGGGTGGAAGTTGGGCATTTACAGGTTATGGTCTGTGGTGGTAAAGGTCTGGGATCTTGGTGTGTTTCTGTTCCATGGGATGGTGCCATGCTGTGTTCAGTGTGACCAGAGCACGACACTGCTCAGGACTGGCACTGGCACTCACTGCCACAGAGCTGTTCCAGGCACTGAGAGGGAAGAGGGACGTGAAGGAAGAAGAGAACAGCTATTGGAGTCCTCAGATTATTGCAACCAGCTAGAGGGGATGACATGCTTGAACCCCAATGCACAGCTGCAACATCTGCAAGCCTCATGCCTGCCTGGCCAGCAATTGCCCAGAGAGGAACCTGAGCCCAAAATGGTGAGCAAGCAAGGATCTGCTGCACATCCCTGGTTCAGACACCACCATGCAGCTTCTTCACTCTGTCTTTAATTAAACTTGGGTTTTCTGTTGTTGTAGCTGGAAGCAGCGTGCTGACACAACTCATTCTTGTATCAAACAGATTAAAATGTCAATGTTTTAATGTTCTCATCTGTGGGAAAAAGAAAATAGTTGGGTATTTCATTTATAACTTAAAAAGATGCTGTGGGAAAGGTTTTCTTGTGCAAGATGGAAAATGACAACTAAAGGTACAGAGCTCCATTTAATATTAAGAGTCTTTAAAAGGCTGAAAATAGTGAAAGGATGAAATCTCTTCAGGAAACAGGCTATAGTGGGACATGGCAGTTTAAAGCACTTATAAATTTACTGTATTTTTAATTATTCACTCTGTTTTCTTTGCATTTGTGGCATGGTGTGCACACATCCTGATGAGCTCATGTACCAAACCAGCGCACGGTGTGAGAAAGAAAAGAATTAAGGTGTCTGAAAACAATGGTCAGCAGTCAGTGTTGTCCTCCATGCTAAGTGACTTCCTACTGGGAGAAGGGAGCTGCATTTTCTAGAAGTGTAATGTTATTTTTTGTGACCAATTCCACTCGTGTTTTCTGCAGGTTTGCTCCCCAGGCAGTTTGAGAAGTGACAGTGGCACTGGTTTGGAGCTGTTGGTTGCAGTGCAGGCACCTGTGTGAGGTAGCAGGGGGCCAGGTGAATGCAGGAGGCTGCTGGCCAGGGGTCCAGCCAACAGCTGGAATTGCCTGCTTGGGATTCATGTGGCTCTTCTTCAGAAAGTGCCTCCCAGGCCTTCTTTAGAGATTTGCTTGGTGGAGGATTCCTCTGGGTTACCATCTGTGGAGTCTCTGTTTCTGGGGCAGCCATGTCTCCCTTGCCTGTACATCACATATGCTCACCAATGGCCCTTTGGGTTTTCCTGGACTGGGGGGAAGAAATAATCCATTTCAAAGAAGGGAAACAGAAAGAGCTCCCACTGAACACTGATGCTGGAAGAGGGGTGTTGAGTGTCTTTTCATTTTACTTTCTTGGGCTCTCTCACTTATTTATCTCAGCCCATCTCCTCCAGCCTGGTTGCTGGGGGATCAATTTGTTGGCAGGGGTTACTCCAACATCAGCAGAATGCACGTTCTTACTGTTCTGCTTGGAACTGGGTGCTGGAGCCAACACAAACAGCTCTGGTGTGGGAACCAACGCTGGGTGTTTGAGTCAGGCTGTTCTTGGTGGTCTGTCCTTCCTGCAGTAAAAATGTCAGCAGTTTCTTTTCCCATAGTGTTCATTTATGTTCCTGTTGTTTAGTGTTTATACAATCACTGTGCCTGTGGACAGTTCAAATAAATTTTTTTAATAAATTCTGTGGTTTTCTTCACTTTCAGCTCTTGTTTTCTGTAGGTTTTGGGATTTTTCCACTCTATGGCTTCATTTCCCCCCCTTCCCTCTTCCCCATTGTCAAAGGGAATGTGGCATTTTGTGTTTAGTGTTGGTTTTTTATTGTTTGTTTTTTTTCCCATGAAGTAAAACTTGACCGTGGGGACACTTCTTAGGGCAAATAAGCTCCGAGTGCAAGCAGAGTGCCTCCAGAATGCCTTGGGAGCCAGAGTTCAGGGTGCTGCAGGCTGAGCTGTGCTGAGGCTGCTGACAGAGGTGGTGCTGCACTCTCAGCTTTTTACTGCCCTCAAGGACATCAGACACCACTGAAGCACTTGGTGGTGTGCTGTAACACCCTTTCAAGTATTCAGGAACCACCAACATTCCTCACTGGCTGTGCATTGTGCTCTAGTGAAAGTCCAGGGTGCAGGATGCTTGTGGGAGCTGGATGGTTTGAAGCTTTCTGTAATTCTTCCTGTTACCCTCAGGGCATACTGAAAAATTACCTCTTTGTAGAGTCTTTGGGATATGATGCAGTCCCCGATCAGACACTGCTCTATTAAATAAAAAGTATGATAAGCCTAAAAGCATTGAATTCAGTATTTTGAATCTCTGAAGGCCAATCCCAGTGTGGATCTATTTGGACTAATTTACTGAACTATTTAGTTTCTCCTCCTGCATAACAACCATTCCATCCCCAGCCATTACCAAGTCAGCTCTGCCTCTGTGGCTGCCAGGAATAACTTTACTTTGCATGGATAATTAACTGGATTGAGTAACAGCGAAAAAAAAATTATTTCCACATAGTGGTAATAATAAATCTGTTACTACTTTTGGCTCTCCATCTTATTGCCATATTTGGGTATGTCTTAATGAGGAAGTGGCTTCCTTTGGCTGAGTTCAAATACCAGCAGGAGCCTGCAGCGCTGGGCTGGGCTGGTGAGAGGAGGGCAGAGGGGGCATTGGACCAGGCAGGCGTTCCTGCCACAAATCACTGTCTCCTTTTTGTTCTGTTTTGGTGGGTGTTTTTTGGTTTTGGTTTTGAGGGGGTGTGTTTATTGGGGCTTTTTTTTCCCAGCAAGCAGCAAACTTCCAGTCTTTGTGACGAGATAAAACTTGGAATTTCTGTTCATGTAAGAATCAAAGCTTTGCTAAGATGGAAATCTTGCAAACTTTTTTTTTCCAACCTAAAATCGACCTTTCCTGTGAGGATATTTGGAGCATCCCACTCCAAATGCATTTTCCAAAATGCATAAACTATTGGGATGGGACCTGCAGATTCACCACAGGAATTCTCTTGAGAGACACATCTAGAGTTACAAGTAGCTCCTGAGCACAGTAGCTTTTGTGTCTCATAACAGCTTATCTGACACTCTCACCTTTTCTGGAATCATCCTCCTCCTCTCCCTGTTTCATTTTCCTCATCTTTGACCCATGGGCTGGAGCCTGGCTGTCCGTCAGCCCCGGAAGGAATGAACCTGCTCCCTGCAGAGGCTGCTCTCAGCTGCTGTGCCAGAAACGCCGGCTCAGCTCCAGGTGCTGCAGCTCGTGTGTGCCCTGCTGGCAGCACACCCAAGTGCCCTCCTCCTGCAGCCTGTCCTCAGCATGGCAGCTGCAGCCCCTGAGAAGGGTCACTGACCCAAAGAGCGGTTTGAGGATGTCACCACGGGCAGCACAGTGGAAAGCTGAAGGAAAGAAGAAGGCAAAGTTAATTGGTGGTAGAGAAAATTAAGGAAGGTGTTTGGCTTGTGCCCATTAACATTGCCTTCTGTCAGTCTTGCCTGTGTCCCACTATTTAATTCACTCTATGCCTAAGCCATATCAGCTATTCATTTTCCATCATCCTTTCACCATGTCAACCTGCCTCTGGCCACTGCCCTGTACAGGCAGCTCCTGCAAAAAATAAAATGCAAAAATTAACTCAATTATTGATAAATAACTAAGTGGAGTTTGGTAAAGAGGGGAGGAATGTGTAACTTTGGAGTTAAAGCTGAAGAAGTTTGATGGTTGTAAAACCAATCACTGAATTTAGAAAAGACAAAAGGAAATGGCTCAAGATAAGCATTTAAGCAATTCTTGGTGAAAAGTGCTCTTTGCCAAAAATAACTTCACTTTACTGAATTGCTCATGTGGTAGGGGAAAAAACAGTCAAAAATTAAGAACTTAGAGGATTTTTTTCCTGTGTTTTCAGCATTGATTTGGCTATGTGACTGCAAAACCTATAAAACTGAAAATGCTGAACCTAAACATGGATAGTGTAGGTTAGGGTCTGTGAGCATTTGGCATATGTTCCTTATTGCTTAGTGCAGTTGAGGTTGTGTCGTGTCATTAAAAACAGTCACTTAGATGAGTTTTCTATATTAATTCTGAGGCCTGCAATAGACTGGGTATAATGTAAGTGGCCATGTGGCTTCCTCATCCTGTGCTTTGCCAAAGTATAAGCATGAATGGAGCACTGATCTGTTCTCTGGTATCAAATTTAGATAAAGTCAACTGGAAGATAAATCATCTGGTTTTGCCTTCATTGAACTATAGCAAGGTTACCCTGGCTTAAGTCCTAACTCCCCAAAAGTGTTTACTTACAAGATGAACCTCTGAGTTTGCTGGCCCCAAAGCTGCCTCGAGTGGCAGTGGGTCCATGCTAATGCTGCTGCTCTGCAGACTGGGCTCCAACCAACTTCAGGGCTGGTGTTACTTCTCTAAATCTATTTTTTAATTGCTTTTCACTGCAGAGAAATTCCAGCTGAGCACATGCTCTCACATCACTGACAAAGAATTGTGGGGGCCTGCCTACTGCCCTACAAATAAATGATATGCTCAAGCCCAGCAGTGACATGCCTGTGAGACACCTCTGTGGTCAGCACCCTCTAGACCTCTGCTCTCCAAAAATAAGCCAGCTCAAAGGAAATCACTTGGCTTATTTGTATAGACCCTTCTGAAACAAAGACCAGCTTCTTGGAAGATGCTTTGTTAGGCTGCTTGGATAAATACTGAACATTTTGAATATCTCTGGAATATACTGTAAGTTGTTCTCAGCAAGGAGAGCCACAAACTGAAGTTGTTTGCAGAAATACCAATTTTCTTTGAGTCTCAGAGACAGATGTGCAGATGGGAGAGAAGCCAGGGTGCTGTGAGCAGGTACGGACTGTGGGCTCAGCTCAGCTGACAGTGTCATGGCAGGTGTCAGGGAGCAGAAACATCCAGTTTGCTCTTGGGCTGAGAGGACTTGCACTGACTTCAGAAACACCACCAGATGTACCAGATGTACCTCCAGATACCATCAGGTATCAGCTGCACTGAATCCCAGCACTCCCCAACTGCTGTTTCCAGTGCTCAGCAGAGGAGGAGGAGCAGCAATCCGGTAGTGGCAATACCAAGGGTCAGCATTTTATAGTAACTTTGCTGTACTGATGAGATGCAGGCTGCAGGCTCGAGCCATCCTGGCTGTGTGTCCAGCTGAACCCGTGGCTCCCAAGGCTGCCAGGGGCCCTGTGCCCCTTGGCTCCTGCTGTGCCATCCTTGTGACACCGGGCACCTCCTGCTCTCACCGGGACTGCAGTGGGCACGTTGTCCCTGACCCTGCCACCTGGCCAGCTACTCGCTGCTCCTTTCTGTCCCCTCGGGCAGTTTCAATATAGGTATAGGTGTAGCACAGATTTGTTGGTGTAGGTTTTGGGATGTTCTCCCTGACTGCAACAGACCTCAAGAAAGAAGATAAAGTGTTGAGCACAGTTCTCTCCTTAGCTACAGTTTTCTCAAATGGCTACACTGGTGCATCCTTGCTGACTTTAATTATGTAGTTTGAATGAAAATGAGAAGGAAGCAGTTTGCCTTGGGCCCATGCATACCTGGCATGCTTCATCACAGCCTGACAAATATCCCTTAACCCAGTCACTAGCCTATATCTTAGGGCTTAGTTTTAAAAATCCAGCCCAGGGAATTGCGGTGTTTTTAAGGGGAGGGGTGTGACCTGCAAATATTTGATTGATTCTGTTCCTGTCCCACGGTTCTATATAAAATTTATTTACTGGTTTTCCTTTTAAACCATTAGCTGACCTTCCATACGGATCTCAGCTGTGCATTAGCATTGCTTGGGGATGTGTTTGTATCTTTTGTCTAAAAATACCCAGCCGGTAGGATCCATGATCCATGAAAGCTAATTGAAACAATTTCTCTTCAAGTTTTGGCAAGTGAAGCATGCATTATAAGCATTAATATCTATAAATTGAATTGTTAATGAATCTAGACACTAATAATGAATGCAATTTTGTAGGCTTAACTAGAAACACTAAAATTATCAGGATCTGGAACAGAATTTTCAATCATTTTTGCTTATTAAATAGCAAAACTATGCTTTTAATAAGCTAATCATTTTTATTTGACCCCATAGGAGTAGCTCAGCTGATTAGAAACAGGTTTCAAAGTGCAAAACAATGTTGTTTTTCTCTCCCTGTTTTAACTACCACAGTGCTGATCAGATACTGATCTCCATTGCTTATCCTGCAATTCCTCTAAAAGAATTTGCAGCAGAACCTCTCTATGTCCCATTGAACAAGAGAATTCTCTGCACAGATAAATCGTGCTGTAAGCTGCCAAAACAACTGGAACTTGCTTGAAAGATTGTTAGTACACAAAAATACAAATATGAGAGATTCCTATTTGGTCTTTGTTATATCCAGAAGTAGAAAACACTTGATGCAACTCAAAACTCAAGACCAAAGCTAATAAACAGAAATCTTCTTCTCTCCCAATTTAAAATTAGCCTTTAGGATTTTAGGCACCTGAAGAATATGGTAAGATTCATTTATAGTAACAGGTAAACCTTCTGATGGTTTCCTTTAGAACAGTTTTGTGAAGTTTGCCATTCTTCCTGACTCCAGTGGCTGGAGACTAGGAGAGCACAAGGAGATTATTCTGCAAGTCCCTCAGGCCAAGCTTCTCCCCACACTGCTGCTGGCAGCCCTTGCAAACAGGCTGTCAGCTTTTATGGAGCACTGGTGTCCCTTAGACAAGCCATTTCTTTTACCAAAAGATTTAGTAACTCTACAGCATTTGTTAAATGAAAAAATCAAAGTTTGTTATCTTGCAAGATAACGCTAAAGAACTAACTCTGAAAGGTGAGGGAAAGGGATGTCCAAGATTTATGTCTGGATTTACATCTGGGAAGGACCATAAGAGGTTCCTCCATCTCTGGAGGCGATTGATATCCTTACAGAAATGTATTCCAGTGCTTAATTACATTTTCTAATTGAGAGAGAGGATTTCCTTTATTTAATCTAAATCTCCCTTACTACAGTTCATACCTACTTCCATTTTTTTGTGTTCTATGAACATGCAGAAAGGTTTTCACTCTTTATAACAACCTCTTTATTTGAAGGCTCTTTCCATGTTCCCTAGCTGCCCCTAGCTTCCCCCCCCTCATTTCTTCCCATCTTTAGCAGGGACAGATGTTGGGTAGCAGTGATAACTGAGTGATTAACATGGGATGGCAAGGGAAGAATACTGGCTAGCTTGGAGGGATGAAGTGATAAGGAAAGAAACATCAACAGATGGAACTAAACAGTAAAGCAGGGGATTCAAAATACTTTACCAAAGTACTAATGGGAAAGAATTGGTGTTTCCTAGTTCAATTTAAAACTCAATGGGAAATTAATATTAAGTTAATATAGAAATACACATTAAAGTGCAGAGTGTTCTATGCAGGAGCTCTAACTTAGCACTTAGCACTGTAAATGTTATACTGAACTATTTAGCTGAAGTAGTTCAGAATGTTTTTGCTACTTGGACATTTGTTTCTGTGTCCATGCACACTGGGATCCTGTTCTGCCTCCCCTCTGGCTGTCAGTGAGCCCCTGGGCACTTTGCACTCCTTTGCAGATCTTTTCCCTGTGCTGAGAGTGTTACAGGGAGTGCCTGACAAACCCCACCAGGGATGGATGGCCATGACCACAACCGTGGCTATGCAACTTAGCCCCTCTCAAGGCTAAACACTTTCATTTTGATAAGATGGTTGGTGATATTTTCATCATGACACATCTGAAAAATGAAATTACTGAGATAATTTGAGGGGAGAAATGCTTGAGGGTCTTCCTCCACCTCCCCACCAAGGCCTTTTCCTGATGGACAACACAGTGGCAGAAAAGCATCAGTGGAGACTTGCTCAGCCTGAAGAGTGTGCCCCATGCCACTACCTGCACTGGGAAAGGAGAGAGTGCTGAGTCTGAGCTGTATATTCCTGTTCTGTTTCTTCTGTGAAAAGTCCATATTCTGTGAGACAACTATTAGAATTATCTTTAATAACTGATACTAGAATTCATCCACTGATGACTGGTGTGTTTGGGTTTATTCTTTGCTGTCTTCTGCTTTCAAAGATTCCTTTCCCAAACCAACAGCAAAAAACAAGGAAAATAAGTTTTCTCAGTGCTGCTGTCTATTGACATTCTACAGAATAACTGCCCTGGAGTTAATTCCTCGTCTTAAGTAAACTCCTTCAGTTAGCACTGTTAGCGTGGAGGAGATTGGCATTCCTGTTTACTGAACAGGAGTCTTCCAGGAACCTCGCTTTTTTAGTGAATTTCGTATGTGTACTTTTCAATAAATGTAACAAATAATCCAGGCAAACCTGGGAGCCTACTAGTGAGTCACATGCAAACTGAACCAAAAATATTTAATCCTGGAGTAAACATTTACGAAGTGTCTGTGCCACTCTTTGCAAAGGGATAAGAAGGTCAGTCAGTGTGCTACAACATGCATCTAAGAAAGAGCTGGAATAATACTTATTGTAAGTTAAATGTAAAACAGTGTAAATAATAATGTAAATCAGGTAATGTGTTAAAGCCATGCAGCCTCTTTCTTTCACCTGAATGCCAGCTGTGTCAGGTGCCTGCCCTCCTCCTCCTCCAGAAAAGAAGTTTCTGTCCCTCAGAATCTGCCTCTGCTGCAGCCCCTGCAGTGACACAGGTGAGAGCTGGAGAACTCTGCTTCACAGCTTGAGATGCAGTTTTTTCAGCTATAAAAACCCAACCACACACTGTATCTCAAACAAGTACTAGAGAAGGAGGACTTTACCTGAGTTGGTTTTGCCTGCCCTCTATAAACAGAAAAATCAATGGTCTTTGTTCTTTTATTGAGGAGAAAAAAGTACTTTTTTCCCACCTGGGAGGACTAATGGGATACTCTGGTGTGCTGCACCATTTCATTGGTGAGGGAGGTGTCCCTACTTGATCTCTGCTAATGAAAGTCTTCAACCAGCTGTTCATGCTGCTTCTGGGACAGAACATTTCAGGTTCTGGCTCTCCTGATCCATCCCTTTGCTGAGCCTCTGTGGAGTCCTGTGCAGCACTTTTTGAGTGTAGTCCCAAGGATGGTGAGACTTGAAAGCCATGGCCCTTTCACTGGCCAGAGGGTGAACAGTGGTGCTGTGAACACCTCTATTAACTTGGCTGCAGAGGTTCAATGTTCTGATGGACACTGACAGGCAGCCGAGCCTCCCAGGTTGTGTCTGAGTCCCTGACAGTCAAACCCAATAATACTGTGTGCAAAGGTAAGAGGTATCTTTTTTTCCCTAGATTTCAGATCAGCAAGATCTAATAACCTTTACTTTGGTCTCCTGCACATCTTTCTGAAAAACGAAGTATGTCAGATCCTCAGAAATGAAAGGAAATGGGATAACCTTACACCTGAATTGACATGGGCATGTCTTCTGTCATTCCTCAGTATTTTGCTATCCCATGTTTTACGTGGCTCACCTTTCACATTGACAAAAGAGACAACAGATGTATCTTTTTCATTTCTAGAATACATGATTCCTTTAGAGCAGCTCTGTCATTTATCTTGCCAAATATTTAGCGGTGCTCAGTATGTGAGGCTCTTCAGGAAGAAGATTACAAGATTTCTCATTCTTGCTGCCAAGAATTTAAACAAATACAAAAAAAAGTGATATATTAAAGAGGAAGAGGAGATAATTGACTAAGTGTGGTGCTGGGAGCTAAATCACTGTTTTAGCAATTGAGAATTACTGGCCACCAGTCTGGGTTGGTGGATCTCCTTGGATACCAAGCACCAGCATCATTTTCCATGCTGGATGTCATGACAGCCAGTTGGCACTTTCCAGAGGATTATAACCAAGGTTTATCATAACAGCAGCCCTCAAAATCAAGATAGTTCAAAGCAGTAGCAGCCTTGCAAACAATTACACCCCCTGTTTATTTTGTGTCTGTGTATTTGTCTTCTTTTCTTCTCATCCTCAGAGTTCCAAGTTTTTATCAGAGGTTTTTGCAGAGTGGAACTGGAAGCTGTTGACACACTCCACCCAATAACACTGAGCATAGGGAGGAGGTGCCCATGCCCATTTCAGTGCCACAGAGAGAGCAGGTCGTGGCACATGAGGAATGTGAAACTGTTGTTTAGGCTTATTCTAATGAAAGAACCCACAAAGGACAGTTGTTTACAAAAAGAAAAGGACATACTTTTTTAACAACATCTAGTAGGAACTCATTGTAAAGGCAAAAATCATAAATACATTTTTATGCCACACTTCCTGTGGCATAGTGAGAAACGACCCTATGAAATGGTAGCTTCAAGAAATAGAGAGCACAGGTACTGTTGCACTCATATTTTGGTGCCATCCACTGCTGCTCTGCCAAACTTGATTCCAACTCAAGTTATTCAGGAAGACACAATACTAAGGTGGTTGCTCAGACTGGAGATATGGAAGATAGCTCTGGACAGAGCTTCAAGAGTGAGAAATGCAATTTGATAACCTGGGGACAACACATAATTAAGAGTCCATTGGAGGGGGAGGGCATGTTTCCTAGCACAGGTGGCTTTCTGACCAGGGTTTGGCACCTGCCCTGTCTTTCCTGTGAAAGTGTGTTTCCAAACTACACCAAAAACGTTGAGGGGAGGAGACGAGCTCTGAACTGTCCTTTTTTGGTAGTTTTTGATAGTACATCAGCCTTGTTTTTCCCATCATCTTTGTCTGCCCCTCACTCCAAGCAAAGATGCCTTGTTGCTAGCAGAGATTTTTTGATGTAGCCAGGATTAAAACTGACTATTTTGCAGCCTGTTCTTTATTCTCAATTCAGGATTTACAGACTGCTCTCTGCAATGTTGTAATGAGATCTGGGATAATAATATCAAGCTGTATCTAAACAATTGGATTAAAGGAAGCCCTTGGAATAGGACAGAGGTTGGTGTAACTTGCTGGATCACGTGTCTGATTGCTGGCCACTTCCCTAGGGACAAAGTTTTTCCTCCTGGCAGAGCTCAGCAGCTAGCTTTCAGCTTCTTTCATGATCAGCATTTTGTACTGAATGTTTTAAAATGTTTGGAAAATGCAGCATAAGGGAGATTGAAGGTGTTATCTTTAATTGGACTAACTTAAAAAATTAATATTGAAAAGTTTTCTCCTTGTTGTGTTGCTACTGACCTGATGTTAAGAATAGCTTGTGCTGGTCTAGAGAAGAGTAGGGGAGTTTATTCTGCTTTTGGTTTTTTTGTGCTTTGAATTTTGGATTTTGGTGGGACAGGAGAGGTTGCTATTACAGGAGAGGTTGAGAGGTTTAGAAAAAAAAAGCTCTGAGCACAAATAGGAAATATTTTCTTGTAGGTGTTGGGCTGCTTTGATGATCTGTTCATGGATGCAGCTGGGAAAGGCTCCAGGCAGCGTGAAGGTGTTGGTAATATCTGTTTGTCAGTTTGAGAACTAGGAAGGTCTGAAAGGTAGATGACCTTTTGTTTTAACCTGGTGAGGCTCCTTTGGTAATCACTGCTCAGAAAGTAATGGCGTTATGGAATGGAATTGCAATTGCCTGCTTTGACCTCAAAGTATTACTTTGTCATCCTTGCCTGTCTCTCTCTCCCTTTGTCCCTGGAAAATTAACATTAGACAGGAGTGAGGTAGATTCTTTCCTAGTTTATTCATTAGCAGCAGCGGTGTTGTTAATTATGTTTAGATTGTAGAGGCTGTATTATGAGTGGCCAGAGAACACAGAATTAGTTTCAGATTTTCATAGCTAGAAGGTGGGAAAATCCTTCTCTGGGTTGCAGACTAAGCAGATTTTCTCTGGATATCACTGAGGCAATAAACAATAAGCTGCAACTTTTTTATCATAGCTTTGCTCTCCATACACAGATTGTACTGTGAGAAATAACACAGCCCACTTCTTGGAGTGTCCTGCTCTCTTTGTTTGCATGTGTCATTTTCTCGGCTTAAGCTGGTAGAGTTTTTTTGTTTTGGTTTGGTTTTTTTTGTTTTTTTTTGTTTTTTTGTTTTTTTTTTATTCTTACAAGCGAAGTCAGAATGTTCTTGAAGAGCCCTTAACTGGTTTTTTGGGTCCTCCTATATGAGTTAGGAGCCTGCCAAAGCCTGCAGCCATCCTCCCTGAGCACCACTCAGCAGCAAGCAGGATAGGAACTGGTTACTTGGCATAATAAGTAACCACAACCTTTATTTTTAGTTTTGTAATTTATTTAAATTTTCTTTTTTTTTTTTTTTTGTTGTAATCAGTTTATAAACAATTTGTCTGTCTGCGACTCAAAATATCTGAATCATTTGTTAGTATAAACACCACCCCGAGCACAAGTACCAGGGGGTGTGGCATGGCAAATAGATTTATCTTACAAAACCCTGCTCTTGCCATACCACGTGCTGTGGTACTGTATTTCTGACAAACTGAGCTGAAGGTTTCTAATTCACCTGACAGTGCTGCTCAGGCTTCTGGAAAAGACCTCTTCAGAATCTGCACTATATTGCCTTTATGCTCTTTTGTCCCTTTACAAATGCATGGGGAATTTTGCTGGACACTGGGATGTGTTCAGCATTACGAGAGTGTTTCCAATAACCAAATTTTACTCCTGGTGTCTTTATAAACTCCCTCAGGTCTTCCTCATTATTTCTTCTTCTGAAGTCGGTTTGCACATGTTCCTTTGGGCTTTTTGCATCAACACTTGATAAGTACTGTGTGTTGATAAGACACGATAGCACATTCCTGAGGAATCCCTGGAAGCACAGGGCACACATTTCACTGCGCAGAGACAGACAAACCGTGTTTGAGTTGATCCGAAGCAGGGCAAACCCTTCTCAGCCCGAGTTCCTCAGAATTTAGTGGAAACTTCAATGTTGGATGAGGAATTTGAGGTGGAACATGAAACAATCCCTTTCATCCTCAGCTGAAGTGCTGGTACTCATTTTGTCCTTGGTAATTAAAGGGTATTTCTTGTTTTTCTCACTCTTTCAAATCTGTATCTGTAAGATCTCTGGAGTAATTGCTCAGAACAATAACACGGAAGTAGAACATCACTGATCTCTTTGGCTGGGAAATTTGTGAAAAGGAATGAAAAAAGGGAGAATTTCCCTTTCCAGAGCTGCAGTTTGGAGCTCAGTGGGGTCTGAGCAGGGAAAGAGCAGCTCTGTGTCAGTTTTGAAGAGGTAAATCCTTGAATTTGCGAGGTGGGTGTGTGTGGGTGTGTGGATGTGTGTGTAAGTTGCACATAAAGGAAATATCAGACAAATATCAAATAATTATCAGTTAAAAATTCTGATAAATTTCAAGAAACTACACGACTAGTGTCAGAGAAATGGGTGCAAGAAATATTTAAAAAGAAAACAAATACAAGTAGAGAGAAAAACAGGCAAGGATTTAAATATATCATAAGCACATCACAACTAATTCATCTGATAAAGGAAGATACAAGACAGAAGAGGTGATTGATGTAGCTCAAAGATTTGATGGTACAAAGCCGCCTTTACTTGAAATGATGAAAGGAAATAGGGCAAAAATCAGAATATTGAGGATTATTTACGATGTAAAGAGAGGGAGAGTAATCAAAAAGGCTGAGTAAATTCTAAAGTGAAATAAGAAATGGCTTATGGTGTATGTGGCAGGGGGAGAATAAAGAAATCATTACTAAACGGAGAGTCACTCAGGAATCTAAAATGGATGAGCCCTGAACTGATTTCATAAATGGGCCTTGACAAAGGGGAAAACACAGCAGCACAAGGCTATCTGTGAGTAATGGAAACATTTCACAATGTGGGATGTTAATAGAACACTTGAAAACGAGGACTATAAATAGAAGACCAGTTCTATATATATGTCCTTAACATAAAAGAAATTAATAAGTATTTTTTGCAAAATATTGAGAATTAATTTGGAAAATAATAAACTGAGATAGCGAGGGATTGCAGAATCCATGTGAGGAACACCTTTTCCTTTTTCTCCTTTAAAAAAAAGAATTCGAGTCAGTATTGCTCAGTACATGGTAAAATACTGTCCAGATTTTTCTGGCTCATGATCTGTGAAGCATATTCACTAAAAAGCTCCTGTGCCTGGAAGCATCTCTGTCACGAGGCGCCTCCTGCTCCCAGAGAGCTGCCTGGATGCTTGCTCTGTCTTTGTAGTAGGTGTGGATGGTGCTGGGTACCCAAAGAAGTAAAATAACTTTTTGTTTAAGGTGTGTTATTCCTGCAAGTTTGAACCAACCAGGCTGGATTTATTCTGCTGGTGAATCTTTGACAGAGCTGATGTCTACTTAGCCACAGGAATGTGAATGCCCTAGGAAGCATCAGGGTACCAGCACTGCATTAGAGAATACAAGGTTTGCACTTACAGGGAGAGGTATTGTTAAATATCTAATACATAGTAGCTGTCTAAAATAAATAGGAGATTTTTCTCAGTAACTTCTGATCAAGGATTATACTGTGTTTGAGAAGAGTGACAGTGACAGTGTTGCAGAATTCCATCAAATTGGATGTAAATTTCTCAATAATTTTTATATTAATTTCTGCATGCAAGACGGAAAAAGTGAATTCAGAAGGAACTGACTGGTATGAAAATATGTAAGGTTGACACTACAAGCCTAAGATTTTCCCCACACTGCTCGGTAGAGGATCCAGACAACAACAAAAACAAAAACAACAAAACAAAACAAAAAAAAATTGAATTAGTGTCAAGCACAGGTAGTTAGAAAAATGATGGAACAGTTGCTGGGAGATTAGTAAATGTGGATCCCAGGCAACACCATTTCTAAAATAACTTTTCTTTGTAAAAGTGTGTTTAAGGGCTGGAAGTAATGATTTATGAAGAAATATGAAAAGAATTAGATGTGTTTAACTTGATAAAATAAATTAGAGTGTTGTACTTGTCCACAAGCATATGAAGAGCATAAACAGAAACTGTGGAGAAGAATTGCCTTGGAAAGGGCCTAAGGAATGCAAATGAAATGTATTGTGATCATAATGCAAGAAGGAAAATGTATCTCAGATATCAGGTAATGTCCTCCATTAGCAAGATTTATGAAACCCATCATGATGGGAATATGAAGGAAATGATGAAAAGTCCATTGACTGAGTCAACCGAAATTGGATTAGAAGGTGTAGAACACTTCAGCCCTGAAACGGGAATTGTCACATGCCCAGCAAATACTGCAGACTTGTGAGACTGTGGCATAACACAGAAGTATTTCAAAGTTCTCCCTTGATGTCAGAGGCAGGTTCTGTCCTTGTGTGTGAAAGTGGGTGGGCAACACCAAGCAAGGCATGACCAAGTGTGCCTTGGCTGTGCCTTGGCTTCTCTCACCTGAAGTTCCATATGAACCTTGTGGCAAAGAGTCTTCATAAACGATAGCATAGCAGCATGCTCCTTCACCCTGTGAGTGTCCCTAGAACCAGAGGGTTCCACAAAGAAACTGGGGACAGAACAGTTGGATCTTACTCTACTGTCTCCAAGAGGGCTCCCAGACTCCAGGGCTCACTTCAGCAGCTCAGGAGTGTTGATTCTGGTTGCCTGACACTGCCAGAGAACTCTGCCTCTCATCTGGTGATAAGCCTAAGTGATAGACTTGGAAAGGGTCCCAGTGCTTTTCACCTTCAGAGCTCGCTCTCAGGAGCCGGCCCTGCCAGAGCTGAGGCAGACGGCTGGTTTGGCATCCAGCACCAAGTGTTTCTCTGGCACTGCTCCACACCTTGTATCAGAACTTCAGAGTTTATTGAGCCTCTCTCCACAACTGGCTTCAGCACAGGGGTCAGCGCTTCTGTTGTGACAGCAGGTTTTGTTTAGCTCCTTACCTGAGATCATGGCTGCAGTGCTCAGCTCCTGGAAACCTCCATGGTAATGGCTGGTCAGCTTTTGCTCCTTTTTACATCCTTACAGTTGCCAAAGTTGGTGGCTCCCTTGTGTCATGTCACCAAGGCTCAGCCTTCAGTAATTTGCCACTTTCCTTTCTGGGAATCTGAGGCACCTGCACAGAATTGTTTAGAAGAATTCAGAAGGTTGGTCACCTTTGAAAGGTGCCTTGTGGATCTAGATCAGTGGTCTCCATTATGCGATGTACAAGGCTATCTATTAGGGCACAGGAAGAATTTTTTTTTTCAGTAATAAATTTTAAAAATGTAAAATTTTTATTTTATCCTTATCCTTTGTAAATGCCTATTTTTGTGTATGCTTTATAAAGTACAGAATGCAGTAGTACGTGGAGATAATTTATAGATAAATACACATACACTGACGTGCACACTCAAAATTTTTTTAATGATCAGGTGCACAATCAAAAAGAGTTTGGAGCCCACTGATCTAGATGTCCAGAGAAGGATCAGGATGATGGCTGTGACACAAAAATCCTCCACAAAGAGAATCCTAAAAACTGATGATAACGTTTGAAGAGGGAATATGACACAAAGTAATGAAAAGAAATGAAAAAACCCTGGTCTGTGCTTCCTTGTGTTGTTAAGTAGGTGCTTCAACTCTTTCTCATGTCCAAGGGTGAGGTCAAATAGCATCATCTATCCTGCCTTCTCTGCCAGGTTCCTGTGTCTCTGTGGGGTCCAGCCTGGTTCTCTGTGTCCACCTGCTCTCATGGAGCATCCAGGCTTACTTTGGACAGCCAGGCAACCACAAGTCCTGGAACATCTGTCCCCAGAAAAGGGCATAAATGTCTGGTTCCACTCGTGGGCTGGTGTCCCGTTTTCAGCTGTAGCTGCTAGCTGCAGCCACAGTCTGACCATTCAGACCACTAATTCATAGACTTTATTATGTTCCAGACACGTGGCCCAGGGCTTCATCAGACTCATTCATAGTGCCACAGCCACGGCTCTGCCCAGGGGAGGCCTTTGCAGGGTGTGGAATGTGCTGACTACGGAAAAATGGTGTCAGTTTTTACACACTGGATCTCTGATTGGCACCTGCCATCTGATCTTTCTCCAAGGCAAAAAACACAGTCAGGTCTCAGCAGTTTCTGTCACACTGTGCAGGCAGCATACCTGTTTGCCAAAGATACGTGCTGCCAAACTTTGAGCTGTCATTCCAAATTAAGATGTTAGAGCTTTTCTTGACTAGGATAAGTCATTAAATATTGCTCAATTACCCTTGCATTGAGCCTCTTTTTAAACTCGAGCTTACTTTACTGAAAGGCATCCTGTCTTGATTTGGAGATATTAAAAGATGAAAAATCCTCCTTCCTTTGATAGGGCAGGGTTTTTAATGTCTAATCATTCTCACTATAAAACTGTGCCTGATTTCCAATTTAAGCTGGTCTGGCTTCAGCTTCCAGCAATTGGTTCTTGTTATGCCTTTCTTGGCTGGATTAAAGAGCCCTCTAGGACCTGGTATTTTCTCCCTTTGAAGGTACTTATACATCGTAATCAAACCATCTCTTGATCTTTTTAATAAACTAAACAGATCGAGCTCCTTAAGTGTCTTGTTCTCAGGCAGCTATTCCAGTTCTCAAATAATTTTTATGACTCTGCACTGTCTCCAATTTTCCTGTGTCCTTTTAAAAACATGGCCACCAGAAACAAAGGCACTCAGAGTATTTATAGTTAACTGCTTGTCCCTTTTCCCAAAATCCTTTAGATTCTCTTATTTCCATGTTATGGGTTCCCCAGTCTGTAGAAGACTTTCTTGCTCCTAGAAATTATGACTGCTGATGTCATTTGCTCCAGGTGAGCCAGAAGTGCTCCCAGACACGTAATCTAGCACAAAAAAAAATATGTGGACCTTTGCTCTGATCAGTGTAACTGTTCTTAAGATTTTGCCCATTTGCTGGAGCTATTTAAAATCATTAATGCTCAGGAACTGGGACCTTTGTGTATTTTACATTCTAAAAGGACAAGAACTTGAGCTGTTTGGGGCTGTCCAAAGTCACCATTGATTGTAACTGAGCCTGTTTGTTCTTGTAGAGGAAACGGAGGCTTCTACCACCCTCCAAAATGATCTCGGTAACCAAAATGATGTTTCAGTTCAGGCAATGGTCATAAGAGATAACACAGGGGGATTGGCCAGGGAGGACAGAGTTCAGGAACCACTTAGACTTCTTAATGAGCCCAGGAAGCTGCCCTGGTTTGTACAGTGAATGTCGCTGTCTGTGAGGATTTTCTAAACCTGTCTAGTGCTGCTTCTCAGACTCGACTGTTGCTTTGTTGGTTTTGTTTTTCCCGCAATGTGTCTGTGTTTATTAAGGGGATAGTGGATGATCACTCCTCACCCCATTAAAAAGGAAATTTTCCAGGTGTTACCTCGGTGAACTTATTTCTGTTAAAATCCCTTATCCCCTTTTGGTCCCCTTTCAGATTCTGTTCCTGTTAATAGTCATAGTTATCTTCTGCTGACTGTGAGCAAACTGGAGGCCAGATCTGGGGTACCTTGTGTTGCCAATATTAGGCATTATTTCTGTTGCACCAACCAGCCTCTAAGATATTTATCCTTGCAATTATCAGCCAGGTAGGCAACAGCTATTACCTGGTTTTAAGATAGGGAGGAGAAGCCGAGGTATGGGAAGCTTCAGTAGGTCAGGGCTTGAACTAAGATCTTCTAAATCTGGGGTAATTGTGCCTCCTCTCTGTTCCATCTTTAAAAAATAAAGCACACATGTTAGTTCTGAGGCTCGCTTTCATCTTCACCATTCTGCCTTCAGAAATCTTCACTCCTCCTCGCCGCACTGCGGTCGCCCTCCAAGAGTTGCACAAAGGCTGTCAGTCGCTTTGGTTCACTGTCATCAAATATCGAGGAAAAATAGGAACAATTACAAGTTTAATATTAAAAGAAGCAATTTCATTTCCTTTCTGGCGTCTGTGTAGTTTTTTAATGCTACCTGAAGAAGCAGAATCCCTTGTGCCTGGTGAATAGGACTCATTTACCTCAGCTCAGGCCTCAGCCCCAGCGTGCCGGAGACAGGCAAGCGGCTGTGGCTCGGCAATGCGTTGTTTTATACTTAATTCCCAGCTGGGGCCGAGTGCCGAAACTGGGCCGCTGTTTTTAAATTAAGCTGTAGGACAGCAAGAAGAGCCACTAAAGGCCGCCGAACTGTGCAGGGGGCCACGGCCCGGGCCGGGCCGGGAGTGGAGGGGCCTCGCACAGGAGATGTCCCCGTGCACGCGGTGTCCCCTCAGGGCTGTCCCCTCAGGGCTGTCCCCGCACACTCGGTGTCCCCGCACACTCGGTGTCCCCTCAGGTGTCCCCTCAGGGCCGTCCCCGCACACTCGGTGTCCCCGCACACGCGGTGTCCCCTCAGGGCTGTCCCCTCAGGGCTGTCCCCGCACACCAGGTGTCCCCGCACACGCGGTGTCCCCTCAGGGCTGTCCCCGCACACTCGGTGTCCCCGCACACGCGGTGTCCCCTCAGGTGTCCCCTCAGGGCCGTCCCCGCCGCCCC
>VXBI01005282.1:1209520-1240248 GCA_013397375.1 Toxostoma redivivum
CTGGGCTCATCCCTGCCCTGTCTGGGCTCATCCCTGCCCTGTCTGGGCTCATCCTTGCCCTACCTGGGCTCATCCTGCCCTGTCTGGGCTCAGCCTTGCCCTACCTGGGCTCATCCCTGCCCTGTCTGGGCTCATCCTTGCCCTACCTGGGCTCATCCTGCCCTGCCTGGGCTCATCCTTGCCCTACCTGGGCTCATCCCTGCCCTGTCTGGGCTCATCCTGCCCTGCCTGGGCTCATCCTGCCCTACCTGGGCTCATCCCTGCCCTGTCTGGGCTCATCCCTGCCCTGTCTGGGCTCATCCTGCCCTACCTGGGCTCATCCCTGCCCTGCCTGGGCTCATCCTTGCCCTACCTGGGCTCATCCTGCCCTACCTGGGCTCATCCCTGCCCTGTCTGGACTCCCGGCCATGCTGCAGGGGACAGTCCTGGGCTGCTCCTGGCTGCTGCAGGGCAGACAAGGCTGAAGCTGCCAGGAAAAAACTGTAAGGTTTAAAAGCCTACAAATTGGGGAGAGCATTCTCCTTTGACAGAGTAAAAATAAAACCTGGAATGGGAAAGGAAAGGCGTGAAAGAGTTAGTGACAAAATATCATGTACAGCTGGGGAGATGATGGTTTTATTGGTATTGCAGGGGGGGAGGGAGAAGCTGAGAGGCAGTGAAAACACAATTTGGCCTAAAATTGAATTTCTCTGATAAGGAATTTCAGAAGCGGCTGCCTCATTCACTGTGCGGCCAAATAATCATATGCGCTTTAATAATCTTTATTTTACAGGAGTATGTTGCCAGGGCAACAGAGTGTAAGCAGGAGCACAGCACCTTGCAGATCACAAAGGCAAAGCTGCAGAAAGACATTTCAGCGAGTTTCTCTCTCCCTTTTGCAATGTAATGACGACTTATTTTTCATGCACTGATTTAATAATCTTATTGAAAGATCCTTTCCTGGTTTCTCTTATTCTTGTCTGTCTGAGCATGGACAAAGGCAAAAATCTGGAATTGTCAAGCCCACTGGGCTCAGCAAACTAACAGATGTAATATGTTTAGCATTTTTATGTAATTACTTTTTATTGCTATTTTACCCTACTTCTATTCCTCCCCAGTTAGATGCTGCTTCCCTTCCATTCCAACCCAATCAGGGGATGGAGAGGGGCTGGGGGAGAGTTGGTAATTGACGGCATTAATCGGGAATTATTAGTGGGACGTGTTTTCAGAGGTGGGGGTTGGGTGCAGCAAGAGACCTTTTAGGAAGGGTGAATTGAATTATAGGCGATGCAATAATGAAGCCTGTGGGCTGTGAGCTGTAGAGGACACTCATCCTCGCAGAGCTTTGAGTGTTATTTATCACGGGCTCTCCTCTCTGGGTGAAAACCAGCACGTTGCCCTACTGACATCCTCTGGATGAAGGGGTCTCAACTGGCTGGGCTGAAAAACAAGCTGATTTGGGATGATTAGAAATGGAAGCTTCTAGAAGTCTTCAGACTAGGAGCAGGAATGCCACAAGCAGACCCTCGGCAGGGCACAGTGTGACCAGCCTGTCTTGTGTAAACATTTTGCCTCTTGCTCTTTCCCAAGGGCCAGGCTGAGGAAGGAAGTGTGTGAAAAGCAATCCTTGCAGGCTGCAGAACGGGAGGTAGGGGAAAGCTCTGTGGGATGAAGTACAAAAAGCCTGGGTCATCTCACCTGGGCTGGGGAATTTGGAGCAATCAGGAACAGAGGCTGGCACCGGAGCTCAGCTGTGCTCTGGCACTGTGTGGCAGGTCTCACTGGCACCAGGGAGCAGCAGAACATGTGGGTTTGGTGGGCTGAGAGACTCGGGAGAAGGACATGGTGATGGGGGTCTGCAGCCTCAGCTGGGAATGTCACAGTTTTGTAGTGTGGATACAGGCTCTCAGATGTTACTGACATGGAACTTTGCTTTAGGAGGCCAGTTCTTTAAAGAACAGTGCATAAATTTATATGTTCTGCATTTTGAGAAAGAATTACATGAAGTGATATTTAACAATATATGTAAAATAATGCATTTAATATCTATAAAAATTATATTTAGGCCAAACAGTATTCTCCCTACAGGATTACTACTGGTTTTCTCTGAGCCAGCATCCCCCAGTCACTGTGAGTGTGAGATGTTCCTTGAACCAGGGTTTTACAGAGCAGGAAAAACTGCCCTGAAGCACATTGCAGAAATGTCTAGAAGCTAGATTCAGGAGTGGGAGGTGGTTCTGCAGAGAACAACCAAGCCTTGGAGCAGATGTGGGGACAGCTGCATGCAAGAGAGGGGAAAAGTCTGCTTGGAGGTTTGGGCAGGGGGCCCAGTGATGTCCCTGTGTCCCCAGGTTCGGAATGTTCCCAGTCCTATGGAAGCACTAACAGCAATACTGGAGTCTCACTACCACTAATGTCTAATCATTGTACAGACAAAAACTGCAGTTCTGAAGCCCAGTTAAAATTCTGTTGTTTTCTCCAAAAAGAAAGATGAGCATTTAGACCTGAGACATCCAAATCCAGGGAGAGAACTGTTCCTGGCTGCAGGAACAAGTGTGTGATTCTGTGCAGAGTGAGGTGAGCAATTAATGCTGCATTGATGTGTTCAGTTTATTAACATTTGTTTATAAACCAAGTGTAAGGACATAGTACTCCCACTAACAACTTCAGCTTGGCTTTTAGAATATTTGCAGTGCTAATCCTAAACAGCACAGGATCAGAAAATGCTGTGGCAAAAAAATTACTCAGTATAAGGTTCTGCAATAGAATAATGTACATTAAATATATACAATATAGAAAGCAATAAGATACCTTCTATATAATATTATATATGTAAGTATATAGAATTATTAATTTGTAGTTTTAAATGTGTATGTAGATTGAGGAGCTTGGGAACAAAGACAATTCTTTAATGTTGTCATAAAAAGGAAAAATAAAACCTCTTTTTTTCCTGAGCAAACATATCCCAGGTTTCACCTTCCTGCTATTAAATGAATGAATTGCAGTGATGTAACTTCTGCTTAAGGTTTTATCTGATTAGAAAATTCAGCAGTGCCTGACGCTGAATTGTCCTATTGTTCCTAATCTGGAGATAGGCAGGATTTTCTACAGCCATTGTAATACTTGTCCCTTTTTTTTCTCATGGACAGGTCTGATTACTATTACCTAGGCTATATTTTCCTTATGAAGAAAAAGGCTTTTCATAAAGCAGAAAAGGCTTAATTATGCATAAAACTATTTTTACTGACTATAAAAGTGCATGAGCATCCTTCAAGTTGTGCTCCTAAAGCTTTTCCATGGCATGTGGGGTCAGGAGAAGAAATGAACAGAAAAGCTTGAATGCAAGATTCCAATGCAATTTGTCTTTTTTCCCCACAGACCTGGAATCTACCTCATCTAAGAGTCTTTAATTTTTTTATATAAAAATAGTATTTTTTTTGGGTTCCCATAATACAACAAATATTTGGAAATTGATTTATTCAGAAAAGCCTTGTTTTATTTCTCTGGGTGTATCTAGAGAACCTAAGCAGTAAGTCTGCTGCTGCCTTTATGTCAGCAGGAAAGCCAGGAATGAGTGAGCACTCAGTTGCTTTGGCAGTGTTTGAGGAAAGATCTGCCCTTTCCCTTGTCCTCAGAGAGCTGGAGACAAGTCCACACTGATCTGAGGAAAGCCAAGGAACTTCTGCAATTCCCAAATCAGGCCAACAATGCAAGATCTGTCCACCATTCAGATTTGGATGAAGTCACTTTCCTCGCCACTTTCACTGATCTTTAGGATTTTTTTTTAATTTGGTATTGGCTGGTTTCTGTGAAATCCAACAGCTCTGCTCCTCTAGGCTCTAGCCAAGGAAATCTGCACAGTTGTTGTCATCTCTGCAGCATTCATTCCATAGAAACACTGCACATTGATTCAGTTAAAATATGTAGATAGAAGATCTCCTAAAGCAATCTGCCATGGAGAATGGAGAGTGCAGGAAGGCAGAGGACTGCAACCAGAAAGAACTGTGGAACACCTGCAGCTTCCACACACACTGCACAATATTTCTGTATTTTTGGGAGACTGCATTTTTAGCTCCTTAAGGCCAGTGCTGGATGAGATACTGTTTGCTGGGTGTTCCTCTACAATTTTTAAATCTCTTTTTTTCTGTTTTAATAATAATAAACTTTAAAATTGAGAAAGTTAAAAGGATTTTTATTGGTTCTTTGTAAGATTCAATGGAGAAGCTCAAAGTGGAAGCGAGGTGAAAGAACCTGTACTTGCTGCAGGTGGAAGCAGGGTTATTGCCATCACAATATTGAAAAGGTTTGTCTTTGTACTGATTTTCCTATTTTTCATAGGAATCGTGGGATAAAATTTTGGTGAGAAATTGAAGCCCAGCAGCTTAAATACCCACGTACTTCTAGCACAAAATCTGGCAATTTGCTTTCCTCTTCCTGCTAGCTTGTATCCTGCTGCCTTTTGAAATGGAAACTCTTCTGACCCTCTAGCCCTCTTGTTACACAGAATAAAACTCTTTTAATTGTGTTTTGGAGGAGCATGCAAGGAGCTCCCACACTACTAATCAGCTTTGCTGGTTTGGGTCTGTATCTCCAGGATTCATGTCAGCAGAATAGCTTGATATTATTGCTGCTCTGCATCACTGATTTAATGCTGAAGAACTTTAAAGGTGCAGGTCCCCATTTCCATCTGTGTGTTACTGTGGAGTGAGAGCAGCTCCTGGGCACCCCTGGAGCTTGCAGGAGCACTCGGGCAAGCCCTGCTGTTCTTTGGGGTGCAGTGTCAGAGAGGGTGACTGCCTGCTGGGCACGGCTTGTTATGGGAGAGACCTTCCATTGCTGTTTGTTTGTAATGTGTCATGTGGAAATGCAGGTCAGCTTTAGTGCCTGGCATCTCTTCACACAATTAAAAACAAAAAGCCCCAAAACTCTTCTAGGTAGAGTCTGTGCTGACCAGAAGCTGGTCTGGATGGATTTAAAGGAGAGTTGTCTTAAGCTGTTTGAGGTCATCTGCAGCTTTGGTTTGAAGGATGGAAACACTGCCTTCCAGTGCCAGAACTTCAGCACTGGATAATACTGAAAAATCCTCCTTTTTATTAGTAAGGTGGAAGTTGGTCAATATAAAATCCTGCCCTGCTGTAGCTCTCCCTTGGGCAGACCCTCACCCATGTAAGAAACATTTTAGCACTGTTTCTTACATCATTTGCCTTCTCATTGTCCTCAGAAAACACAAACACTGCCTTAGCTTTTCACATTTCAGTGTAAGTGTGTTTAGCACTGAGGTTTGCCCCAGCTGCAGCCCATGGTACACAGAGCTGCTGCCCATTTGCTGGTGTTTGTTCATAGCTCTGCTAATGTGCTTCTGTTTGGCCTTCAGCATTCCAGGAGTAGAAAGGCCACTTAACCCAAGTCCTAGCTCTCTGATCCTGTTTGATCAGGAACAGTGATGCAGGAACTACCTGGGACAAATGACTCTACTGAGAACACTCCCAATTGCCCTTTAATAAACCTGCCCACGAGGAGGACAGAGAGGGCAGCAGTGATTGAAAGGTCAACAGGTTTGAGCACTGACAGCATGAAAGAAACAAATTATAATGCTGAGGCCGTGATGCTGAGAGTGCCCTGTGTCTAAATCCTGGCTGGAGCCGGGCGTGTCAGCATGAGTGCCACCCTGTGCTGGTCCCTCAGGAGAGGAGGCAGGATCTCAGCATCCCTTCAGCCTCTCTGTGGCTGAGTGCTCACAGGGTTAACTCAGTGCTGGAGATCACTCGTGGGAAGGGATCAGAGTTCCCAGGTGGCACAGTGCCAGGCTCTGTGTGAGAGGGAGCTCTGTGCTGGGGAGGCTCCAGCCTCCAGCAAACACACCTGGACGTGTGTTTGATCCCGTCAGTTCTGGTGGCATGTGTGCACCTGGCTCTGCTGGGCTTGAGCCACAATTTATCTCTTAATAAGACACAAGGAGAAACTTTTCAGTGTGTTCTCAATGAGGTAGGAAGATGGAAGCACATTACAATGATGTGTTCTGTCACTGTGTCTGTTTGTCCCAAAAGGGGCATCCTGGCGAGCTGGCTCTGGGCTCCTCCCACTGACACAAAGCTGGCAGAAGCTGGCCAAGAAGCCACTTGTGCCAGTCCTGTTTGATTTGTTGTTGTGAAACTTTTTATTTGCTGGGGTAAAAATAAACTTTATGGAGCTTTTGTCATCCTACAGTTCTGCTAACCTTATGCTCTTTTGGGCATTTGCCTTTTGAATTTGAGACCATTCAAATTCTTATAATTTGAGTTCTGGGGTTATTTTTTTTCTGTTGTAAACCAATAAATCCATGTATTCATGCAACAGTCACATGTTTCCTGTAGTTTTAAGACCTAAGTCTGAACAAAAACTGCTGGTACTGAGCTGCTGGTTCAGTGTCCTAGGGAAACAGCCTACATGGGCTTGAAAGGATTTAACTAATGCCATAACATTTGTGCTTTTTTTTATTATTACAGTCTTTTACACAGATAGATCACTTAAAAGCTTGATCTGTTTTATTACCACAAAGCATGCACAAGATACTGTTGTATACATCATCATGTCTAAATGTGAAGTGTTTGCACAAATGAGTTTCAGAATACCTGCTGTACAGACTGCAGTTTGGGAAGTTTCATGGGGGAAGTAATTCCTGCAGAGAAAAGATCATGATCAGAGATCCCTCCCAGCAGGAACTGGGGGAACCTGTGCCAGGCCAGCTCAGGTAGAGCTTACACCTGGTGCACCAGCACATCCTCGTTATTGTTTTCACACACAGAGACTGATTTTCTCCCATAGATGAATGGATGACTGTAATCTGGATGATTGTAACTGAGAAATGAGATCCCATGTACTTACCACAAACATGATAACCCAGGATGTGATTTCCTGACCATGGTTGAAACCATGTTCGGGTGGCATTGCTCTTAAGAAGTCTTTTCTGATTCATTTTCATTCCAGGGTATCCTGCAGACCTTGCTGACATCTGAGCAGATAACTCTCTGCTCTTTCTCAAACGTTCACCCCCACAAGCAGATCTCTTGGGGGCAGGATAGAAGCAATCATGTTCTGAAGTCACAGAACCACAGACTAGGTTAAATTGGGAGGGGCATTTAAAAAGGACCTAGTTCAGCCCTCTGCCATGGGCAGGGACAGCTTCCACTATGCCAGGCTGCTCCAAGCCCTGTCCAGCCTGGCCTGGGACACTGCCAGGGATCCAGGGGCAGCCACAGCTGCTCTGGGCACCCTGTGCCAGGGCCTGACCACATTCATCACCATCACACTTGGTCTGCTCAAGAGCTGCAGAATTACTCTGGTAGTACTGGATGTTTTCCTGTCAGATGCAACTGAAGGAGAAAGAGTGGCTGTCAGGGAATTGTGACTACATGGTGTGAAAACCCTTCAGGTCAGCTGGAAAGTGATGTGTCACGCACTCTGATGCATGAGTAAGGAAGAATGCAAAGATTGGTGGCAAAGTGTGGTTAGGTGGATCAATAAACCACAGGATGTTTTGGATTCTGGAGCTGTAAGGAACAGTGGGAGGCATTGGAAAGTGTGTATTCACCAGCACCTAGGGACTGCTCCCATGCCTGAATGCAGGTATGAAACTAAGAAGTAGGAAATGGTGGCAGGAAACCTCAAACTGGCAATGCCACAGAAAAAATAGGGAAAACAGGAAATGAGACCTCAGCACATCTTTAAACTTGCTGTGCAGCAAGATGTTTGTCTGTGGAGTCTTTGTCCTTTACTGGGGGGGATGATTAAAGTAAAAAAGGCTCTTAGCCTAAAGTATGACATTCTTTCCCTCTGCTGTGTTCCTAGATTGTTGATGTTCTAATTTTGAACAGATGTCTCTAGTAAGTAACTGGTGATTCAGCTTTGCACTGGCCAAGTTCAAGTTCTGGCTGTAGACAGGAGGGACACACATTGCTTCCTGTGAAGCATCAGAGCTCAGCCTGTGACTCATTAAATCGATGGTGGCCAATGCCCAGAGTCAATAACTATAACAATTGTATTCCCTGAAAGGTGCCAGCCATTCTGAGGAGGGAAAAACCATGCTGGGATGGTCCTTGGCTTTGTGAGAGGAGACTGATTCCAAGGAGCATTTACACCTGCCAGCCTTTGCTACTGCTGCCAATGCTCAGGGGATCAGGTAACAGCTCAAAAGAGAGGATCTGCAATGTTGTGGCTTTTGCTGTAAGTGAAGATAATTAGTTGCTGCCCCTGCATTCAGCTGGATTCAGAACAATGTTGATGCAGCTGCAAAAGGCCCAGAGCTCTTGGAGTGTGGCCTGTGATGTGGTTGACTCAGCAGCTGAACTGAGGAATTTTATCTCTAAGACCTCTTTACTGAAACCAAAATATACCAGAACAGAAATCTCCCAGCACTTTTAAGCAGTCCTGGTCAAACTGCTCAGTAGTTTGTGAATTGAGGTGATTGTACTAATTGGATGTTGGACAGAGGTTGATTGAGTTCATGTCTCATGGCTGGCAATCACGAACACTGAAAGCTTAATTCACCATGCCTTTATCACATCACCTCCTGTTTCAGGAGCCATGGCCTTTGTTCATGCCAGAATCAAATTCACGTGTGAATGGAGAGTGCTTCCAGGGATCTGGATGCTTCTTTCCAGGAGGAGATGGTGAAGGATCTGGGGCTGGGCACTGAGGAGCTGAGCAGCTCTGCTGGGTGCAGGAGCAGGGACAGCCACAAGTGTCTGATCCTGGCACGGACTGGGGAGAGCTCCCAGGTCACCTGTCCTCTGGTGCAGTCCTCTGCTCTGCAGGACTCTTGTTCCCTGCCTCAGAAAAGCTCCTCTGTTGTTAAGTTTTCCCTTTATTTGCTAAATCAATTTTCTAGGAACTGAAAAGAGACAATAAGGTTTTATTTGTGTATGTTTTGTTGGGGTTTTAAAAAAATTTTTGGTCCATCTTTCCTTGCTACGAGCTCTTTCAAATGAGGAAATTCACAGTCATTTTCCCTAGTGCCTTTCATACCCACTTACTTTGTTGACTATTTTGTTTATTGGATTTGTTATTTAAAATCTGTTTCCTTATGGCTCTCTCTTTAATTTCCTGTTCTTTATCAGGGCTGCATGAAGGTAAGCTGAGTCCCAAAGCTGTTCTATCCTAAATTCTGGTATTTTATATATATAAAACTTCAGGGCTGATGGCATCTATACCTGGGATAATTTATGGGTTTTCATAAAAAAGAAAGAGGAAAATACAGAATTGCACTGCTCCTCTCTTCCTTCCCCAGTTCCCAACCCCCTCCTCACAGAGGAGTTTAATGTTAAATGATAAATGTGGAAATTAGAGACCGTCGAGAAAATCCAATTTGGTGAGGAGTTTTAAAAATCCCATAATAAACGCCGAGTGAAATGTATGATTTAATGCGGGGCGCCAATGGCTGCTATTATGTGCTATTAGCAAATCGGGGTTGAGAGTGAATCTTTATCACGGGGCCGGGGCCGCCGCATTGATTTGTGGCCGCTTGTCATAATGACATGGGGAAGCAATGAATGGAAGATGTGCTTTTGATAGGATTGAAGGGGTGCAAAGGGGGGAGAAAAAATTCAGCAAGTTTTCTATCTCTTCTGCCTGATTAGATTTTTTTCTTCTTTTAAGAGCTTTCACATTCCAATAAAAATGCTAAATCAGCTCTGAAGCAGAATTGTTAGGGAGTAAATAGCCAGTCACATTTAAAGGAGGAAAAGATCTGACTTTACAGCTCTGGCTTCACAGCAGCCCATGAGTCAAAAGAATATTTCTGGCTCCACAGAAATTACAGTAGTGGGTGGTGTGAGGGTGGCTGGGACCTGGTCAGAGAACCTGCAGGCAGCAGGCATCGTCATCTGTGGGATGCAGTTTGTCAGGATGCACAGGAATTAAATCCCCAGTGCTGGTGTTTAACAGAGGAGAATGTTTCTGAAACAAAAGTGACTGCAATGAAAAGAAAACTATAAGCCTTTGCCTTATAGTAACAAATAATAAATGTCTCATTTGCATCTGGAATGAAGATTTTTGTCACTTTAATTACAGGAGTTCCTTGTCAGAAACCCGACCCAGGTTGAATGGGAAAGGAGTGCAATCCCTGTGCTGTCTGGGGAAAGTCGTGTGACTGTGCTGGGGGCTTTCCTGTGAGTCAGGAACCAAGAATATCCTGCCCAGCCATGGCTCTGGTGCACACAGGAATGAGACAAAAGCCAGGTGTGCTCAGGAGAGAATCTGAGGGTGGGTCTGGGTTTTGGATTAGTAAATCCACGTGCTTTTAACTTCCTGTCTTCCAAACACTCTGCCTGCTCTGGGAAGGTGGAACTTGCCTACACCCCAAGGAGCAGAGCTCCACTTTGAGCTCCTTTGCAGCAAAGTCTGCACATGTCATTACTATTATGATTATCATTGTTATTGTTTTTGTTATTATTATTATTACCCTGGTTGGCCAGGCTGAAGAGCTGTGGGCTGAGTAAAGTTTAGAATTCTGATATTTGGGTACTTCCTTTTGGCCTGGCCAGCCTCAGCTGCTCTTACTTACAGAAACCCTCAAAGAGCAGCTGAGAGAATGTGGTTTCCAGGGCTCACTCTCAGAGTATGAAATAGCAGATTAGAAATCAATGCAAAGAGTCCAAGTGCCCACTTCATCACTCAGGAGAAAGAAATACAGTATTCCTGGTCTGAGCTGTGTGCTCATTAAAATCACATCCTTTAAAACACCCTTGGAATTAAACAGTGATCAGGGCAGATGGGTGGATTTCATGTCAGAGGCAGGCAGGCTGCTGCCAGGTCTGACGTGGTGCTCACCTCACTCCCACTGCTCTGACTGGGCTCTCCAGCTGTGCACAGCTCATGGCCTGCACATCTGCTGCAGAAATTCAGCACAAACCCTTGATGTGTCAAATGCTGCTTTTTTTGGCAGACAAACCAGAGAGTATCAGCAGCTGACCTGCTCCTGCTCAGGAGCACTGACTATGAATCACACAGGGCTGGACACTTTAGGAATCCATCTCACCCCCAAGCCACTCCAGCACACTCATACAGACAGAATGGATTATTCCTGCAGGAATGAATGAACAGTGAACCCCCTTTGCTAGGGGGAAGTGCTATTTTGGGCCAGTCTTTTGTGGTGTTTGATAAGAAGGTAACAACTTGATTCTCTAAATTTATTTGTGAAGGTAAATGTAGGTTGGGAATGAGCTTTGGGAAGTTTTGGTGCTAATGTGATATTGCTTCTAGAATGGTTGTTCCTTCTGAACAGATGAGTCAGCAAAATTACCAAGGCAGCGTTCCAGCTCTGGTCTGTCCTGTCTCTTGGCTCCTAGGAACAGATTTTATGATAACAGCAGAGGAGGCTGATATGACAGCAGCTTTCAAACGTGAAGATGCTGCTGCCAAGGGAAAAATGAATATTTGTTCAATGTTTGTTGTTGGAATGTTTGCTTCCTGTGTTTAAGACTTAATGGCTTAAATAGCAATAGGTTAGATCAGCACCTGGAACCTGGGGTCCCTGGACCACCTGGGCTCTTTTGAAAGCACTCTGTCACTCTGTCTGAAGTGTTCAGTGTAACTGCTCATGTTGTATTGCCTGGGTTCTGGGAGCTCAGACACCTTTTTGCAAAGTGACAGGAAAAGGCCAATTTTGGTCCCTCCTCATTCCTGCTCATGTCAGGGGGGATCTCTGAAGTCCCTTCCAGCCCAAACAGTGCTGTGAGTCTGTGATGTTTTACCCCAGGTGCATGGGGGCTGTGTGGCCCATGGCACTGGATGCAAGTTCTGTCCATGCCTGATCACTGTTTAGATTCCTGTGTGGTGGGACACAAACAATGGTGTTCTTTTGCTTAGTATTTCATGGATAAGCCTGGGCACAGAAAACCCTAAACCCACAGTGAAAAGGATAAACAATGGAATGGCAAAGTAACATAATTTTGGGAAGATGCTGTCAGGAGAGCAAAGCTGTGGAATTCCCGAGCTGTTGTTTTCCTTCTGCCCCTCTTTCTTATGTTTTTCCTTGGATGAAAAGGGAGAAGGAGGGAGCAGATTCTAACAGTAGCTTCTAAAATCACCTCTCTTCTTTCAATGAGTACAGGTGATCTATCTCCACAGGCTCCTAAAAGCACATTGATAATTTTCAATTTGGAAGCTTTTCTGTCATGAAACTGTTTTGTTACAGCAGACAAGTTTGGGGGTGTTGATTGTGTTACTGTGGTGCTGATGTGGGGAGAGGTGGGACTGGGCTGGAGGAAGGGAGAACAGGGAGAAAGGAACAGTGAAGCTCAGCAGATGCTGTCCTGGTTTGGGATGTGCTTAGGGATCCTGGCAGGGCTTAGTCAGTGGTGGAGCTTGTGCTGACAGCAGCAGCTCCAGCAGCACAGAAACAGCAGAATTTGGTTATGGAGCTCTCTGGGAGGTACCACACTTTGCTGTAGAAACCCCTGAAGCTAACAGGCTCTGGGCTCAAGAGAGAGAAACCACTCAAGCAATCCATCTGGAACTAATGGGGTTTGTGCCTTTGATAGGGCTGTGCTTTCCAATACACCTTCTGTAGCCTTTGAGTCTGGTGAGACCTGAACCTTGCTATAATCATTTCCACACAGGACAAAAAAGGCTGCTATTTAACCCAAAATTTAGTCTGATATACCCTCCCTGGCAAATAAGCTTGAATAATTACTTCAAATTATTGGGAAAAAAAAATCTGTCTTAATTACATCTCAGAGGATGAAAATCTCCCACCTTGTCTCAGTGCAGAAAGAGCAGGTGGCAAATGGAGGTTTCTCTCTGTCCACTAAATGGAATCTGTCTTCACCAACCCCAGACAGTTCTTAGCCTGCTTATTCTTGTGTTAATTAACGTTGGCACCTCCTAAGGACTTACCTGAGTCAGGAAGGAGCAGCTCCCTCCCCATCTCTGTCAGACCCTGCTGCTGCCTCGGGAGGGTGCCAGCCTGAGCAACAGCATCAGCAGTGACAGGACTTTCAGGTGGGTCTGAGTGCTGATGGCTTGCAAAGAGTGAATTCCAAATGGTCCTGAATGCCTGGACCCTTGGGAGTTTCATCCACCCCACCAAGCTTGAAACTGTGGGGACAGCTATTAGGAATCTGCCTGGACGTGACCAAAGGTGTTAGTTCACACTGTATTAAAAATCACTTCTGGGCCTGGGCTTGACTGCACAAAAATACTAAGTAGTGTGGAGAGTCTTTCATCTGCACTAGTAACAGAACAGCAATCTCCTCACCATTTCTGTGACAGATGTCTGTTGGAAAATAAAATTGTCTGTTCCATGCAGGAGAAAATGCTACCATCAGCTGCCATTTCCCCCAGTGCTGCCAGCAAAAACGTCTTCCTGTCCTTGGGGTCTGCCACCACTGAGTTGTTCCTCTTGTACACCCTCTGAAAATCTCAGTTGCTCCTTGCAAGTGTGCTGTCTGTGATGGACAGAGCTGCTGCTCTCCAAACTCGAGTCTGGATGCTGCAGAGGACTGCTGGGGACAGGGATGCTAAACCTGGGACTGTCCCTGTAGGGAAGGGGAGGGGAGGCAAGGGCTTGGCAGGGAGGGGACCTTAATCTGCATCACAAACTTTAATTTTGTTGGAAATGGAAGATTAGCTGCAAAAAAAAGCTGAAGAGGGAAATGCCTTGAACTCTCTGAAAATTCCTGAACTTCCTATTAATAGATCTGTGTTTAGAATAACGTGAAAAATCAAAGTTCTCACTGAATCATGGGCATTCCCATTAGTGCTTGGTGTGTCTGCAGGCACCCAGCCCCACCTGACTCCATCCATCCCTCCTGTGCTGGCTCTGGGGTCATGGTCCAGCAAGAACCTTCATGGGCTCTGTAGCATCTCAGCTGTGGAGATTCATCACTGGCCTGGTGATTTTATAAAACATTTGTGTTCTCCATACTTTATTAGTCCCTGACAGACTCAATGTTTATAACATACTTCTCAGCAAGCTGTTTGCAACTCATCGCCCTGCTTGCTTTATAGTCTATAAATATTTAATTCTTTAATAAACTGCTTATATGTAATATCAAATGACTGATGTACTTCTTTCCCCTCTTCAGCAGTGCTACTATTTGCAAAACAATTCTTTTGGTGTTTTGAATAGCAATATATTCGATAAATGCTTGAATTTCCTTTTCCTAACTAGCAATTTCTTCAGGGTATTTGGTGAATTGACAAACAACACAAGGGCTCCTGCAGGGCTCTGGGAGCTGCCCTTTCCTATAGTGTCCATGGGGAGACTTCCAAGTGGTCAACTGACCATTCCAAATGGCTGCAATTTGAGTGTCCTGGCCCCTGGGGTGTGTTCCTGGTGATATTTCCCCCCGTGCAGGTTGGGAGCGGTTTGAGCACGTTGGGCACTGTGCAGAGCAGGGTGCTCCATGGGGGTGCCATGGGTGACATCCTGCCTCTCACTGGGCTGCACCCCACTCTTCTGCCTGCCCCTGTGTGCTCCATGCTCCTTTTCCAGCACAGAGCTCAGTCTCCTTCCTGCTCCTCTTTGGTAGCACTGTGGGAAGAGTGACGCTGACTGGCTTTGGTCCTAAGCTTCGCTCCATCGTCCCTGGGGTTTCTCCCCTGAGCAGCAGGACTCCTCTGTGCAGTCCCCAGCCTTGGGGCTCCCCTTGGAGTGCCAGATCCTGTGTGACATGCAACAGGAGCAGGAACCTTGAGGACTGCAGGAAAGTGTCAGCCAGGTGAGGCCATGGCTGGAGCCATGGGTCTGCTCTGCAGCCTGCTCCACAGCTGGGTCAGAAAAGCAGAGGCTGTCAGACAGCCTTGGTGAGGTGATGGGCTGCACTGGGCTGCTCCTGGCTCACAGGTTAGAGGGGACAGGCCTGTGGGGCTGGCAGGGAGGGCACAGACACGGGCAGGGGTGGTGACACTGTGTGGTGGCATCACCACGCCTGTGCCTGCCAGCCTGTCCAGGAGTCCTTGTCTTACCCTGCACCTTGGGCAGGTTTCTGCTCAGGCTTTGCCCTGTGAGTCCCTTCCCTAAGGCTCCTGGCATGCCGAGGCACCATTCAGGATTGGGCACCCTGCTCTGCCAAAACCGGGGCGGGAAGGACTCTGCACCTGGAATGGTGACAAGGGCGTGGTGGGGACGTGGCCTTTCTGTAGAGTCACTTTCTGCTGCTTTCAGTTCCACATTCCCAGGCTCTGTTTGGTCTGAGCTGCTTTGGGGCTGGAGAGCAGAAAGATGAGGCAGAGCCAGGCAGCACCACCAGGGTTGGTGTTCTGCAGCATCCAGAGCAGCAGGGCCCCAGTGCTGGGGGCAGGAAGCCACTGGCTGGGCAGCTGATGGGGTGGAACCAGATTTTCATTAAGGACCTTCTGACCCAAACCATTCCATGGTGAGGTTCTGGGATCTGCTGGGATCATTCCATCCACGCATGGCTGCCCTGCTCCTCACAGACAGCTTTGGGCTCTCACTCGGGTCCAGGCTGGTTTGACTGCAAGTTCCTTGTCACCAGGGTGGCAGCGTGCCCCAGCCCTGCCCCTGAGAGGTGCATGGGCTGGCCAGGACATTCCCACACAGCTGCTGGGCCAGGCTGGGTTATCCTCGAAGTCCGGAATTTTTGCAGGCAGTTTGTAGTGGCACGCCCAGGTTTGGAATTGCTGCCCAGAGGCCATCCTGGTGTCCTGGTTTTGATCAGACCTGGCAGCCTGTTGCCTTTTCTCAGTGTCCTGGGTGCCCTTGCAGAAGAGGGAGTGCAGAAGGGACACATCTGTTGAGATGTGGCAAGGGAGTGGAGGGAGGTGGCAGCTGGATGGGGCTGTGGTCAGGAGCCTGAACAGCACGGGGCAGCAGCTGCCACCTTGTCTGCAGCTCCCTGCACCCCTGCACATCGGGCCTGAGACACAGAGCAGAGTGTGACCCTCCTGTCTGGGGTCTCAGTGCTCCTCTGAGGCTGGCCTGCCTAAGGGCCCCTGGTTACTGTGTGCCTGGGGGTCACAGCCTCCTCTGGGCAGGCTCTCACACTGCTGCTGTGCCTGTGACAAACAGCATACTCTCAGGGATACTGGGGTCACCCTGCTTCTGCCACCAAGGCACTGCTCAGGAGCCTTTCTGGAGCCACAGGTATGGTCTGTGCATGCCCAGAGCATGGGTGCAGAAGAGGATTCTCTCACAGTGGGTCCCATCTGCAGCTGACCTTCCTCTCCACCTTCCTCTCCCTTTCTGAGTGCAGAGGAGAGCAGAACTCTCTCCCTGGGACCACGTCTGTCTGCAGCCCGAGCCCTGCCCAGCACCAGGGGTGCCAGGAGGCTGCAGAGCTGTCCAGGGTCAGTGCAGGGCAAGCACAGGGCACAGACCCCTGAGCTGATGTCACAACAGAGCTGTTCCTGCCCGCTGGCTTACTCTTCCTCTCTCTGTTCACTCCTAGCTCATGGATATGGGTGCAGGTCCCAACCCAGAAGAGCAGCTGGAGCAGCCAAGAGTCCTGTTCCCCACATTGTGCTGATCATATTCAGGTACCGTTCACTACTCTGAGGAGAATGAGTGAGGGTGGATCTGACAGCTCTGGAGTCCCTGTCCCCAGCAGGCTGCCCAGTGGCCCAGTGGCCAGAGCTGCTCTGCCCCAGGAGCCCGTGTGCCACTGACCTGTGCTGGGAGCCAGCAGCCCCTGTGTCGGCACTGTCCCTGCATGCCAGCTGGCATCAGCCAGCCCCTGAAGGCCTGGGGTCACTCCATCGCTGAGCTGTCATCGGGCCCCTCCTTTGGCACCAGGCTGTGGCAATGAAAACATTCTCCCTCCAGCTCCTTCTCCCCTGTCCTCCTGCACCGCACACCTCGTGGTGTTTCTGGGTGGTGACTGGGGACCATCCCGGCAGCTCCCAGCACTGCAGCTCTCCAGCAGCGAGCACGCCCTGGCTGAGGCATGAATGATGATAAATAAGTGAATCACATGGTGGGCTGAACGATTTCCCCAAATGAGCCTGTTTGTCCCAGGCACCGTGCAAAACCCTCTTCTCCTTGGCGATAACCTTTCTGTGTGCTCGCATTATGCATGTATTCATGTGACTTCCTCTGCCTCACCGCCACCTCTTGATTTAAATAAAAATAATTTATGTGGACATTCCTTCAGTTAGGATTCCCCCCCCAATAATATTTCGTTGATGCTCTGAACCCAAATGGGGTCGTTATGCTTTTGCATATCATTAGGGCTTTATGAAGAACAACAGCGACATCTGCATGTGCCGCAGTGCCACGGAGATGGGGGGAAATAGGGAAAACAAACCCCACATGAGCTCCAAGCTCATCTGGCTCTATCTTTCCTCGGTGCCTTTGCCTCTATCACAGACACGAGTAATTGTACAGTGTAATCACATCACGGCTCATCTGAATATTCATAACTGACACAAAGACTTGGAGGAGAAGAGAAGTGGGGAGGAAAATGAAGGTAATTTAAATATAAAACAGCATTTCATTTGGAAGCAAAGTTCCCCGTCCAGCTCAAGAGATTGTCTTGGTGCTGATTCTGTCTGTCCATCTCCTGTGCAGGAGTGAGGGCAGTGGGAGCGTCGCACCCGCAGCCCCCGCTGTGGAGAGAGAAAATAAAGCACAACAACAAACAGCAGAACTGCCCCCAGCCAAAGGGATGTTTGAAGAGTCGCCAACAGTGGCTAACCAGCTGCTGGTCTCCAGGAAAGAAATAGTCTATTGAGGGAGCTTTATAAAGACCCCAATTAATATGTTGTGCATGTATAAGATCTACAAAGAGCCCACTGTGTTCCTCCCCCCACAGCCACCACCTTCTCTTCCTGATCAATGCCAGTGGAGAAGGATCTGTGCTACCAAATAATTGATTAATCACTTCAGCGGTGAAAACGCCCCTCTCCAAAACAGAGAAGAAAAACAAACACAAAAAGAGGCAACAGTTCGCTAATTAGCGTGTAAATTACCGCTGGTTCCATCCTTCTTTGTGCCTTTAAAAAAGAAAAGGGAAAGAGTAAATATAATTCCCATCTTAATGTATATGCTGTCTTCATTTCTTTTGTATTACTTTGGTATCCTTCACCAGTATGAACACAGCAGTGTGGTGCTGAAGCTGTGGCTGGCTCTGCTAGTTCGTTCCCCAAAGAGCTCCTATTTCCATTCCACTGGAGCTTATATTCCTTTAAATGTCTAGCGCAGCATCATTTCCCCCTTTCTAATACATCACTCTGCTGGAATTAGAAGAATCCAAGGTTATATCCAACTTCAAAGGTTTCCAAGTCATCATGATTTTAGTAAAAGTAGAAGACAGATCATGGAACAAGTCCCTGGTTTTTGAAGATAGGCATCACAGGGACCTTCCTCCCTCTGTCTCGTTCTCGCTCTCCCACTCTCTCCCCCCAACTTTGTACCTCTCCAGCTCTGAATGTCCCGCGCTAGCGTGGTTTAATGATATGCAAATGAAATATGCATAAAACCATTCTACTGTATGATGATTAAACACTGGAGACATTAGCCGCCGACGCTTCACTGTTTGACTATAATAATCTTCCCCGAGCATCCACTTTGACTGCGGAGTTATGGAAACCCATAGCAGTTGGCAGAGAGGGAGTAAGAGAGAGCGAAGGAAGGAGAGGTGCAGGGATGTATCACCCATCTCTGCATTTATCCCACTCCAGGAGACATTTCCTCTCTTTGTACTGCGTTCCTACTGCTGTCTTTTGTAATCCATCCATGCGGTCGCACCAGGGCAATTAACGGGAAAAAACCCTCTTTTCTCTTAATGTTTCAAAGCTCATTAGCCAAACGATTATTCCTCATTAACAGCGAAAGCTCATTCATTAAAAGAAAAAATATGCCCAAAAGATGCCAGCACTGTTAATCCCGAGCCCTATAGCTGGGCTGTAGATCCCATGCTAGTATTTTCCATGCAGAAGGGAAGTGCACCAATCCACAAAAAAAACCCAAAAAAACCAAACCACCAGGCAAAAAGAAAACATTTTGTGAGTTTTGTAAAATCCGCAAGAGAGGCAATTAATATTCCCATTGTATGACTTTATTTTTTGTCTCTCCCTTTTGTCTCCAGTGCCCTTGCCTGGCTCAGCGCCCAGTGCCACCAGAGCACCTTGCAGGATCCTCAGCAGCGCAGACACCGTGAGTAGCCAGCTGTGCCTCGTCCAGGAGCCCCGCGCCCTCCGGACCCTCGGAGCGCCCGCACGGCGCCTTCCCCTGCTCGCCCTCCGAGTGCCACCTGGGCTGCACAAGTAGCACCTTCCAAATCTCTCTGTCTTCAAGTTTGTGCATGTCTGTGTGGCATCCCTCCTCCTCCTTCACTCCCATAGTGGATCTCGTGAAGGGCTTCAGATCGGCCCCATTCATCTCCCTGGTGATAGCAGTGAATGTAGATAAATCTCTGCTGCCTGCTTGCTGCTCCAGTATGATTTTTATTTTGTCTTCCGTGTACACCTAGGTCAAAAAGTGGGATGTATACTGACGGTGGGTGAGTGTGTGTGTGTGTGTCTGTCTCTTCCTCACTCCCTGTCGTTGTCTCTCACGGAGGCACACAAACGCTCATCTCCCTGCGTGTGTTACACGCGTGCACACAAATAAACACCCGCACACGGCCGCGCCTGTGTTCACAGAGCACACACACACCTCCTCACCCCGCTCACAGCTGCCGTGCACCCGAGGGGTGCGTGTCTGTCTGTGTGTCTGTGTTCTGTCAGTGTCTGTGTGTCTGTCAGCGTGTCAGCCAGTGTGCCTGTGTGTGTGTCTGTCTGTCAGTGTGTCTGTCAGTGCGCACTGCTCCGTGTGCATACTCAGGCATCTCGCTACCCCGTCAAACATTCCCTCTCCTCCCAGCAGAGGCTGTGTGCAGGCTGATCCTGCCCTGCAAGAGCCGTATTCCTTCCTCCCTTCCTTCCCTCGGCTGCTCGGAGACCTTCGCGTTCCCTGCTCGGGGTCCCTCCCGAGCTGCAGACTTGGCACCTTTCCCTGGGCTCGTCCAGGTGGCAAATGGCATCGGCCGGAGCTCGCCTTCTTGCAGCTTCTCTGGGCATTTCTCCCTCCATGCCGACTACTCCCTTTTGTTTGTTGTTGACTGGGCTGGGTGTGGTTGGGGTTTTTTTGGCATTAATTGTAAACGAACCTGAATGGCAAAACACGCCAACAGCTTGCGGGGAAAAAAAAAAAAGCCAAAAAAAAAAAGCCGAAAAAAAAAAAGCAAGCCCCACACAAACGCCTTCTGCTGCGACAGATGCCCATGTTGCCCCTGGCATGGAGAGCGGGCACAAGGGGTTTGTTGATGAGGTTTTTTCGATTGCTGTGTTTATTGTTCGCATTTCCCTTTTCCATTTATTTTTAAAGACTCCAAGATGCCGGCCTCGGCTTGGAACGGAGCGGTGTCATGGCGGAGACGACGGCCTTTGTCTCGCAGGGTGTGAAAGCATCCGTTGTGCTGGCTCCACTGCGGCAGAATGATGTCTAAAGGGGGGAAAAGTGCTGGAAGTCCGAGCAGTGCGGCGCTGGGGGGGAGCCCCATCCCTTGGTGCGCGTCCGAGAGGGGCTGGCGGAGCAGCCCGGGCTGTAATCCTGGCACTCGCTGCCTGCGTGTGCTCCTGGGGGTCTGGATAATCTCCCCTGGCTCTACGGCAGTGTCTGGCCCGCGCTCAGGGCCCCCGTAACATATACCCGCTGCCGCGATCGCAGGGAGCTGTGGCGTTGCCACTGAATGGATGGCACTGTGCCAACTCCGCTGCCATCCGCCCTTGCAGCTCCTTTCCTCCCTCCTCCCTCCCGCTCTCCCCTCCTCCTCCTCCTCCCGTCGACTTGATGTTAATTAACACACGGGTTAATTGATTTTAAAAGCTGAAGAATTACAGTTAAGTTTTCCCACAGGGTACGGCCGCCAGCCGCCTGGCACGGCTGCGCCTGGCGCGGCTGCGGGGGCCGGGGGCGCGGGACGGGGCTGGCACTGCCACCGCCACAGCTACAGCCACCGCCACTGCCACCGCCGCCTCGTCCTGCCAGCACATCACCGCTGCTTCTGCCATCAGCAGCACACGCCGCCCCTCCCTCGGCTCCCCTGCACCTGTGTCAGCCCGGCGCTGGAGCGCTCCGGGCAGGGCTGCTGTGCCCCCTGGCATTCCCATGGCATTCCCATGGCAGCCCCGAGCATCTCCCGGCGCTCCGCTCCCCCGCCCGAGCACCTGAGCCCGGCACGGGCTCGTCCTGCCCGCCGCAGCTCGGCTCCCCTAATCGCTGTGGTGCTTGGGGTGAAGCATCAAAACACAGGGAAAGTTAGTTTGTTGTAATTACGAGAGGAATAACCCACGAGGGCTTTGGTTTTTCACTCTGCCTTGCCCCAGCGTGCGGCTGGTGAGGGTGACAGTGTGGCAGGAGGAGGCGCAGCAGCGCTGGGAACTTGGTGCTTCCACCTTCCTGTGCTTTCATTTTATTTCATTTTGTTTTTTAAAAGCATGAAGCAAGTGAAGCGACAAGAGGAATCCATTATGCAAATCAGGTCACATTTGCATAATGTCTCATGACTGGAATATGCAAATGAGTTGTATAATTTATGAGTGCCAGTGTCTGTCTAAAAGTGTTTCCCAGAATTTATAAAAACTGCGGCGTGGGAAGGCAGCTGCCGGCTGCCCTGCCAGGAGGGTCCGCACTCGCTTTGCAAAGTCTGCTTGAGTCTGGGAGTGCAAACGTCTGGGAACGAGAGCTGAGCCCCCCTTCCCACCCCGACCTCTTGCTTTGTTTATTCCCCATTTCTCCCTCTGCCAAGCTCCCACCTGCTCCCCTGGAACTCCTCTGGGGATGCAGGGCTAGGGCCGGGCGGTCCCACAGGTGGCTCGGCCGGGGCTCGCCCGTGCCCCCGGGGCTTGCAGAGGCACAGAGCCCCCGCACTCTTCAGGTGAGGGAGCTGCAGGCACCGAGGAGCGCCCGGAGCCTCTCACAGCGGGATTGCCGCTGGTTTGCTCTCGCCAGCTCCTGTGCCTGCTTGGATCCGAGCCCTGTGACCTCGGGGAGAGCTGCAGGGAGGGACCCTGAGGGTCAGCACTGGAAAGGTCTCTGGAATATCCCGACATTCAGGACAGGTATTAAGACATTTTCTTTTCTTTTCCTTTCTCCCTCTTCTTTGCATGTCTGGTGATCTGGGGAGCACCGAGAGTGCGTTTGGGCTCTTGCCCCTGGGCGAGCCAGCGTTCTGAGCTGTGTGCACAGGGAGAGATAAATAAATAATAATGTGCAGGCCCCTGGAAAGCTGCGTGGGTCACAGCCTGGCACTCTGGGCAGCATCTGACGAGGAGCAGCGGGCTGGGAGAGCCCAGGGGTCAGGGAGCTCAGCCGCAGCCTTCCTCAGCTCTGTCAAGTCCCCCAAAGGGCTTTTGGGCAAGAAAGTGTGATTTGCTGTTCTTGAGAGTCTGCACTTCAATTGTAAACCCCAAATATTTGTCTCCCTGGCTCCAAATCGCTTTTGGTGCCTCCAAAGTGAAGAATCTCACACTTTCCATCAGTTTCAAAATACTGTGGCTGTGTGTGTGGTTTGTTTAGTGGATGCAGGTATGGATGCAGGTACAGGCTGTGACAGAGTCACACAGAGCATCCCCAGGACAGAGCAGTGAGTTCACAGACTGTGCGAGAGGAGAGGAGAGGCTGCAGCATCTTCTGCTTGTTGCTGCTCAGGGCTGGTGCCTACCCCCACACCAAGTTTAGCCATGAGCCCACTGGCATTGCCTGTTGTTATCATTTCCAACAAGGGTTCCCATTCAATTTCATCACTCCACTGCCTTTCCCATTCTTCCAGTGCCAGTTTGGAGCAGGAGGGCACAGAGAGCCCCCAGGAACTGCAGTTTCCTTCCCACCTCTGCTGAGTAAGGCATGCACCATCAGGCACTGCCAGCCTCAGCTGGATGGATAATCCCAATCTCCCACTCCGTGGCAGTGGCAGCTGCTGATGCCAGTGCAATCACCACATCCTGAGCTGGCAGCTCTTTCCCTCCCTTACTCAGTCTTGCAGAAGGGTGATGTACAGATGGGCTCTGAGCAGGTCCACGAGGGCACCAGTGTGCCAGCAAAAAGCATCAGCCATTAGCATCACATCACCAGCCCTGGCACACCTGATGGATGTGCCCAGCATTAGGAACAGCTGGCCTGCATGGGGCTTTTTGCCTGATGGTTATAGTTAAAAACAGTTTTAAGCAAAATGTGTAAAATCTTTAAATCTTTAACAAATCTCTAATTAATCCCAGCTAAGTAGATTAAAGCTGACTGCAGGCTTTAAAAAGAAGCAAGCTGATCACTTGCAGGACAGAGAAAATAAATAAAATTAAAACAATCACAGTGTAAAATTGCAGCTCTCTTGTTCCTGGTTTAGATAAAATTAGGGTGGCAGGATTGCAGCCAGACCACTGGTCCTGGGTTTGGTGGAGGCAAAGATTCAGTGAGATGAGGCAATACAGCACAGTTCTGCATCAAAACAATTACTCAAAAGCATCAAAGATGCTACAGGCAGATTTTGTTAGGGAACAGACTTAGGGAACAAAGTGGTTCTGTGTGGACAGCATCTTCAGCCAAACAGGACAGGCTGCTGAATTCCCAGGTGGAAATCAGGATCCCTGTCAAGATTCCTCCTGATGTTAAGGTCCCAAGCATCAGAGCAGCCTGTCTGTGGCTCTGGTACTGTCTTCACAGTGCTCACTTCTGCTGATCTGTGTTTGTAAAGATGGCTCTGATTGGAAATTACACGGTTAATCATCTTGGCACCGTGGAATTCAGCCACTTAGACTTTCCTTCAGTAACTGAAGGAGGGGATTTTGCAGGATTAGGCTCCTAGCTGAGAGATGTGGTGTTTCTCTTCCTTAGAACCTCGTGTTCATTTCCTAAGTGTGTATTCCAAGGTGTAAGGTAGAGGAGCATCACTGGCACAGGTGACAGCCTCCAGTGCTGCTGCAGATCCTCCCCGTGGTCACTCAGCATTCAGTGCCAGCTGTGCCTGCTCACACAGTGCCTGTGGCTGCTGCTCCCCAGACACTGCCACCCTTTCTCATGTTTTGCCCAGCCCAGTGGTGCCCACTCACTTTGCCAGCTCAGTGATTCTGTTTATTTTGCTTTTGCCACTGTCACTGTGCTGTCCCCAGACCCAGGACTGTCAGTACCTATATGTGTGTGTCTCAAAGGCAGCACCATGATAACCCATGCTAAAAACTGCACCAGGACCTCCTGCTGCTGTGCTCATATCATGCAATGGAAGCTCTGGTGTTTGACCCTGAAGATCCAGGATAGCAGCAGGTTTTGGGGTCTGGTGGTGAGCCAGAGGAACAGGGGATGCAGGATAAATCTTCTGAAGGGACAGAGAGTGCTCAAAGCTCATGAGCACATGCCCAGGGAAGGGAGGTCTTGGCACTCCCCACTTTGGCAGGTGGTGTTTGGCTCTTGGAGAGCAGCTGAGATTTGGGAGGGTTTTGTGAGGGGGGTGGGTGGTCACGTCCCTCTCCCATCCATGAGATGAGCAGAACAGACCTGGCACAGGTGACTCAGCCTGGGCCTCAGTGCTCAGGCACAGAGCTTTAGTGGCTGAAGGAAGAAGGGGAAGGTTCCAAAGCTGCCCCAGAAAAGGGCTCCTGAAATGGTGACCCTCCTGTTCTAATGAAGTTACATTTCTATTCAAGGATGGGAGGGTGCCCTGCCTTAGCCCAGCTCTGCCAAAGGTTCATGGTGTTGCTCTCAGGTGACCATAGGATGTTGTACCCAGGTATTGTACAGAGATGAGATCTGCTCACCTTCCTCCCAAACAGCTTCCTCACCCTGCAAACGGCCCCAGGGCACAATAAGTAGGTTAATGCTTGCTTTAGGGTTAGCCTGAGGGTGAGGGTTCCCTGCAGGAATAGCAGAGTGAGGTTTCCTCTGTGCCTGTGTGAGTTCATGTGTCAGGATGCCTCCAAGGCAGATGAATTCTACTGCTCCCATTTCATCACTGTGTGCCTCTTCCTCCTTCTTTGGGATGGTGATGTTCCTTGGGATGACAAAGCTTTGATTTTAGCTCTGCCAGGCTCATGTGCTTTCCTTTGTATGGCTTTTCCATTTGTCATCTGTTCTCCCATTTCCCTGCTTCCCAGTCCTGGTTCTGGCCAGGGCAGGGAGTGGCAGCTCCAAGGGGTTTGCATTGGCCTCCTGCTTCAGGCTGCCTGTGTTCCTCTAGGGCCAGAATGGCTCCCAGAAAGGAAAACAAACCAAAACATGTCAGTGGTTTTGAATTACAGATCTGGGTGTTCAAAATGCATGAAATGAGACATTTTTGGTGCTTACTGCAACATGAATCCACCTGTGTTGGACATGAGTGGCGTTTCCTATTTATGCTCAGACTCCTGAATACAAAGTTAAAACAGACATCAAGGCAGCTGTGGGTGGGCAAAACAGGGCCAGGTTGGAGAAGAGAGAGGGTTTGGTGTGTTCAGCATTACAGACTGGCTGTGGCAAGGGAAAGTTAAAAAGGTGCCTAGAACCAGGTATTCCAAATTAATTTCCTATTTATATAATAATGTGTGAAGTTCCTGTGTTTAATTTACGTGTAAATATTGACTCATATATTTACATAAAAGCAGCACTGACATTTTCTATGGGAATATTCTCTTTTTTGGCTGCTTGCCATTTTTTGACCTACACTCCCAAACTCCAGAGCCTGCCCTGCTGGTGAGATTCAGCCCAGGCTCAGGTGTGAGTGCCTGTTCTTTGGTGCCCTGCTGTGTACACAGGTCCTGCCCTGGCAATGGATCAGCACGTGCCAAACACGGTTGTCATGTGAGGGATTCCTCACCCCGCTGCTGTGGAGCCTGGAGTGTTGGTGGATGGCAAGCAGTGGCTTCAGAGCTGCCTGCTGGGAGCTGCCCTCAGTGCACACAGCCATGGGCTTGTTGTGGTTGTGTTTCTGCAGGCAGTGGATCCTTGCAGGTAACTCCTTGTCTTCCACAGCCAGAGCAGGAGTGTACTTCTTTGTGGAACTGCTGAGCACTCACAGTGTTGCTTGAAACATATGAAGTGCTATAAATTTGTTGAGTGCTTCACAAATTCGAACTAGACACCTTGAACCAAGCACCTAAAATTAGAGGACAAGTCTTGGGCTTGAGTCTCTTTCTGTCTCTGTTTGGCACTTGGAAAAGGCAGATGATAAAACTTTTTTCTTTCAGGGTTGTTGATTAGGAACTGCCCCTGGAGAACTGAGAGTGATGAATGTCATAGAAATTCCACAGGCAGATTAATAGCAAAGTTCTGTGAGAGGTTTGAAAAGTGGGCCCTAAATGCAGGCTGGAGCTGGAGCCACACACTGAGCTGTGGTGGGGAACACTGACTGATGCCTTTTCTGTGCACGTGTGGATTAATAACTACAGCTTAGTGTGAGATATGCATCAGAGCCCACAGCAAATGCTTATGCAGGACACCCCAGATTATGCTGGCAACCTTGATTCTGTCATATCCAGTGTTCCAATAGTGTGTTGTGATTGTAGTGTTTTTCTGAAATAGTTCTACTGTAAGCATTGTTCATAAATTAAGAAATTCCATCTGCACTTGTGCATGTTTCCATACTTAGCCCACCTAATGAGAACTGTGAGGTTCATCGTCCTTTGAAAGCTTTCTCAGTGGTAAATGTGATCAGAGACACCAGAGCATTCTCCTGGCTATCAATCTGCAGATAATAGAAGGTCCATTTCTTAAGTACACACAGAAAAGGAGAAGAAGAAATACTGGCTATGACATAAAATGAATTGTCTTCCTCCATGCCCTTGTAACCTAGGGCATGTAGTGCAGGCTGCCAGCCATCGCTTTACAGATTTAGAAGTGCTGGAATCTCAGTGTCTGTAGCAGGCTGCCTGATGGATTGGTGAGTAATGGACTCAGGGAGTGCATTACCAGCGCCCAGACTAATGGCTAGCACTTGCCCATGGCTTTGGCTATAGATCATCCACTGTGCTGCTCATAAGCTCTTGCCAGTCTGTCTCTGGCACTCGTGCTGCTGCTCTAACACTGTCTGCCTGCTGAATTCTGCACCAGCTGCCATGTGCTCAGAAGAGGAAACGAGGAGAAAGGAGTGAGTACCAGTTCTCCAGTTCTCTTGCTCTTTGGAGGACAGGTTAAAGGACAAGGCAGTAGCCTGGAAAATACATCTGGGCTTGCTGCACACCATGAGGCACTGTCCTGCCACTGCCTGAGGTTCCTGTGCCTGGGATCTTTTCTTTCCCAGGCAAACCAATGCTACGGGTCATGGCGAGATAGGAGGGGGAGGGAGAGGTGCTGGGGGTGCTCTGGCACGGCCTCGGGAGTGCTGGAAGGAGTGCCTGGATGGTGCTGCCAAGATTTGGCTCTTTGTGAGTTACTGAGGTAGAAGCAACCTTCCCAGCAAAGGCCATCTCCAGGGCTGACCTCTGGGCTGGCCCTGATGGGCAGGGCAGGGTGTGCAGAGAGGATGAATTGCTTCCAGTCCTGCCTGCCTCAGGAGCTTTTACCCTTCCTTTAGACTCCATGGCATGAATACAACTCCAGGGTTGTGTTCTTGTGTGACTGGGATGAGCTGGATTCCTCTCTCCTCCTTTGCCTTGGACCAGTGTCCAGCCATGAGAAAAGGGCAAACCAGTCAGCTCTGGATTTTAACTGGTGACCACCCCAGAGCCAGCTGTGTGAACCATTCCAGGTCCTGAGTCCAGCCTGGTGCTTTACTGATAGTGAAGGTGTAAGCCTTGCTCTGCTATTCTGGCCTCTTTGGCTTTGTATTTTTTGCAAGAAGTTACTTAAACTTCTGCAGTTTTTATTAACATTCCTGATGAGTTTTTGGAAAGGATGAAGTCTTCATCTAAGGGGTTTCCTCTACAGTAGTCCTAGTAAAGATTGCTGCTATAACCAGGCAGCAGAAGCAAAACTGTAAAAACTGCAGATGAGGAAGGACATTTTTCAGTTCCAGGAGTCCTGTGCAATAAAAAATAGCCCAGACTGAGCAACAAAAACTATACATTTTCTAGTACTACTTTACTTCATGTCTTAGGGATGTTGTGCCTTTTAAGAGGATAGTAGCAATGACACAGATGTTCTGGGGTGCTAGATATTGCACTCTTTTAGAGAAAGACCTCTTTGTACCAGGGCTTTAATTTAGGCACCTCATAGGGAGCTTGGGCACCTTTCCATTGCCTGGAGCAGGGAGCAAATTCTGGTTCTTTGCATTTTTCACATTAATTCCACCAAAAGCCTGCAGTAATTTACCAGAAGTCTGGTGGGGTATTTTGGATACAGAAACAGGTGGCAGATTCAGATTGTTGCAAAGAAAGGTGATGCTGCTGAACAGGAGAAGCTATAAACCCAGAAATTCCCAGTGAGTATTATCCATCAGTTTATTTGCCTGCTATTTTGGGAAATGCTTCTGGTAATAAAGCGTCATCAATCTATTATTTCTTTTGGCCAATCTCTCTCAGCCTGCCTATATAAAACTCATTGTAGCCTATATTTAACTGAGAATAACCTCTGCTTATTTCCTCTCTTCCACCATGAGTTTTATTCCTTTAACAAGCACAACAGCATGCTGCTCTGGCTTCAAAGAGAAAATTAATTCTGTCCGCAAAAGGGTCAAGTGCTGGAAAGTGCATAGCAATGCAGTTTGCATGGCAGGATCCAGGAGATATGATGCTAATAAGATTCCAAGATGAGAACAGCAGACTGGCTCTGGGGATTCAGATGAAGGGTTCTGTAAATTTTAAAAGAAATGGTCTCCAAAAACTAATGATGTCTGCTTTCCAATTCATTAATAATGTGAAGCAGGGAGATGGGAGTGAGAAGCAGGCCATGCTTTGAAATATCAGAATGTAACGAGGAAAAAACAGCGAGAGCTCATCTCACCGGGGTCATAAAGCTCGGAGGAGCGGGCGGCTGCAGGGGAGCTCGGTGCCGGTGCCTGGAGGGAAGGAAATTGCACTCTGTGTTCTGCCACGTGTAATTTATGCACAGACTCTGCCAGCACTGATGTAAAATTTCTATGCAGGAAAAGATGCTGTTGTATTGACAGATCTTTTTCAACGTTCTTGTTTAAGGTGACTTAGTACCAGGATATTTGATGAGTTTTAAAAACAGATATGAATTGCCTTAGCATATTTACAAATGGCTTTTGGTAAACCTTCCCCTTCACCTTTCTGCATTGCATGCACGAAACCGTAAGCTTGTTTGTAGTTAATATTGGAAGAAAACCCCTCAGGCAAAGCCTAATGAACTGAGAGCAATTCCGAGCTTCCCTCTGCAATATCTGGAGAGCCTTTGCCTTTCTGAGGGCTCTTGGACATGTCTGTGACCTTGTTGCTTTGCACCCCTCCCATTCCTGCTGCAGCATTTGGTGCTGCTGCTGTGCTGACACGCTGTGGAGCCTCTCCCTGGTGCCTGCAAGGGGCAGCCAATGGAAAATGTCTGTGCCTGAGACTTTCCAAGGGGGAAGCTGTGAGGCCGAAGGATTTAGCTCTGACTTTTCTTCTGACAATGCTAGTGTGATTGTAGAGTGAGGTCCAAGCCTTCCTCCTATCTTTTCCTTTTAGCTCTGTGATACTTTCCCATCTCCTTGAAATGCCAGCAATGACTGATGAGGTTCTGGAGAACCTCACTGAAGCTGGGAGCTGTTCAGAGGGAGAGGGGCTCCCCTGCCAGCCCTCAGTGTGCCCAGGGCACTGCCAGTGCTGGAATTCCCTGCAGGCTGGCAGGGCAGGCTTTAGCCCAGGCTGGATCAGTGTCTGCCCTGCCCTGGGGCTGCTCTTACAGGGCCCCTCTGCTTCCTTCAGCTCAAGCTGCTCTCATTATCCTCTCCTCCACAGCCTTGCTCCCGACAGGTGACCTCTCCAAAAGGCAGGATTCAGTGTTCAGTGAGGGACAGCCTGTGCTGGGGTCCCTGTCCCCCACAGGAGCTGTTTTCACCAGGGCTCCTGCTGAGCTGCACAGTCTGGGGTGCAGGGGGTGCTTTGGGGTACAGAGCTCACACAGCCTGGAGAGGAGACTGGAGCTGAGCTCTGCTTCCTCGCTGAGGCCTCAGCCCTGACAGTGGGTGAAGTGGGGCTCTGCATCACGGCTGCAGCACAGAAAAGTTCACAGAAAGGGTTTCTCTTACAGTCTTTGTAAGTACTGTGTATTTCTTTATCCAGAGATGATGGGGCTCTCAGTATTGACAGATGTACCTCAGCTGTCCCTAAAGAGTCATTGGCAGCAGCTCCAAAAGCCACAGCCTTCACCTGTGGGGCTTTTTTGCATGTCCTTGGTCTCCAGTGAACATATATAGACTGACTTTAAAGCAGGGTGCAACAGCCATGTGTACCAAGTTCTCATATTTGCATCTCAGGTGTTTCCTTGGGGAATTTGTGTCTTCACGAAATCTCAATAATTTCCTTGAGGGTTTTTCCAGGGAAGTTCTTGGTTGTTATTGAGTATTTCCACACCTGCCTGCAGCTGTGGTCAGTCAGTAGAAGCAGAGAGGTGCTCAAAGCTGCTGCAGTGGAGGCACAGCTGGGAGCATCAGGACTGTCTCGTGGCAGTGGTAAAGAGCTGAAAACCGCTGGTGTGGGGGGACCCTTCTTGGTGCTGTTCTTCACCCAGACACTGAGCAGCTGGGTTGATTTCTTTGTCAATGATTTCCATCAGAAACTGCTCTGGTTTGCAGCTTGGCAGTAACAGCACTGTAGCCACCAGGACCTCAGAATAAGCTGCTAAATTTTTAAGGTCTTTGCTTACTCCTGTGTTTGTGCTCCTCTGTCTATCCAGTCCAGCATTCATCTTTTTTTTCTTTTCTTTTTTT
>VXBI01005282.1:1240270-1283026 GCA_013397375.1 Toxostoma redivivum
TTTTCTTCTGGGCTTCCCCTCACTCTGGTGAGAGCATGTGCCTGTCAATGTCATTTTACAGCTTCCCCTCCTCAGCACCCAGCATCCATGTGATGCTCACAGGAGCTGCACAGACCCATTGCTCCTGGAAACCAGAGCCTGTGCTTGTCCCTGCAGTGTGTGCCCAGTGTGTCACCACCTGGCACTGCCCAGCAGTGAGGGGAATGAGTGCTGGGAGGAACTCGTTTGTGCCCTCTGCCCAGGACACAGGAATGTCAGGCAAGGAAGATTTCTATTATCTCAGCTGCCTAGTTGCAGATTTCTTGTTTCATCAGAAGAGCCTGGCTTTTCCACTGATGCAATCCAGAGCTCTGCCAGCTCTGGGTCCTGGTGTGCTCAGATGTTGCCATATGATCCCTTTTCCGCTCCTCTTCACACACACCATGTGTGAAAACACACATTTTCCCAGCAGTCCCCCTTCCAGTGCTTCAAACCAAGCCAGGCTGTCTGATTATTCCTCATGGCAGGTGTAAAAATGCCAGATCCACAGCAGAAAACCTCTTGTGATGAGGAAACTCTCACTGCAAATAATGAGCCAGATTTCTGTGGAAACCTGCACTGTTCCAGACCCTGGTCAGGCCACCAATTCTACAGCAGGATTCTGCTCTCCTAACAGATACCCAAAGGCAGAATTTCTTTTAATTAAATATGAAAATCTATAATGCAGTCAGCATGATGCCTCTTGGTATGTTTATTTTTATACTCCATTTATTTGTTTTGTTCTCAACATCTCCTTCCATTGGGAGGGAATTTTCCATACCATCTGTGTATGAGGACTGCATGGGACTGAAGGACTATGGGAGCAAGACAGAGGTCAGTGGTGGTTTTTATTTTCTGAGTGGAAATGGGCACCATTTGCAGTTGTGGATTAACACATTAACTGGTCTCTTCCATAGAATAATACTGATGTTTCAAAGCTGGTATTTTTAAGCAGTAATATACTGATAATATTTTATAACTTTTCTGAGCAGCCAAAGGACAAAAATAATTTAATTTTCCCAGCATGAAGATAACACCATGAATCCCAGCTCTGTGGAGGGAGCTGCTCCCCAGGACTGCCCAAGAGCCTCTTCCCCATGTACAGACTCCTTTGGGCTCTTCATTCCTCTGTGGCTCCCAGCTTTGACTCCTCCTCTCTCTTTGCCTTATTTTTCCTTTTGACTACTTTTCTGTGCTCTAAGTTCAAGGGTTTTCCCTATGGAAAGGAGAAGTTTACCCTTCCCTGCACCGTTTGCCCACATGGCACCCCAAGCCGAAAGCAAGGCTGGCAGTGTCAGGCACGACCCAGGGAGGGGCTCCTCTCCTCTCCTCTCCTCTCCTCTCCTCTCCTCTCCTTCTCACCTGCACAGGTGAGGCAGGAGGGGGCTGTGTCCCCCTGCCACATTCCCACCCTGCTGCTGCAGCCCAGCACGGCACAGACAATGTGCTGGAGCTTTCTGTCTGAGGGACTTTGGGGAGGGGAGAGGGAAAAAGGCTGTTAGATCTATCGCTGGCAATTTAGATTCAGAGACATTTCATCTGCAGTTCCCTCAAGTGTTGAATTGAATAAAACCAGAGCAGCACTGGAAAAGGAGGTGGGGGAAGGGCTCCACGCACTCTGAGCTGAACAAAAAGAGACAGGCAGCTCATAAAAAAGGAATTGCATCCTTGAGTTGAAAATCTGGGCTCACAGGGCAGGGAGGAGGCAGAGCCCACCCATGGGCTCGAGCCAGGCAGCACTGCTGAGGGCTTCTGGCACTCCTGCAGCCAGAGCACAGCACAAGGCTCATTTCTGGCTTTCCTGATTTTCTGTTGATTTTTTGAAGCTCCTGTTGTAAAATCAAGCAGGAAGAACAGAGTCCCGGGCTTTGGCTGCAATTAAAAAAAAAAAAAAACCCTATCCTTCACTTTGCAGTGCTTCAGGAGAAAAGAACAAAAGCAAAACCCTCAAGGATCAAAAATTCAGAAGAACAAGTAACATAGCACTTATAATTTTGTAAACATTTTGTGTTGGAGGCCAGACTCATCATTCCCAAATGCAGCTGTGGGATAGCAGAACTGCTCTCACTATTAGGTGTTCTTGTTCCTCTGCTTTTGTGGGAATTGCTGCTGGTGGCTGCTCTGGCTATGCACTGCAGCACCTGGACTTCTCTGGGTGTCTCCTGCTCCCCAGGTGCCAGGTGAGGGTGGTTTCACAGGAGAGAGAATTGGGTTACAGCAGAGCCCCCCTCCTTCAGGTCTCTCCTGCCTTGTGTGAGTGATGCCAACGTCTCTGCAGTGCCACAGGAGTGGCTGTGGCTTCCTTCTTTTGTCTTTTGTTTGCCCCCCTCCCCATCTTCTTTCTTGCCCCTCTGCTCCCTTGTAACATGGTAGTGTCAGATCTGATGCCTTTTTTTTTTTTTTTTTGCTGAGTTTTGCTCAGTTTTTGCTCAGTTTGCTGAGCCCTGCTTCAGGCGAGGTACAGGTGTGCACACAAAGAGCTCATGTTCAGCCAAAGCCTGGCCAGCACTGAGGTGACCCCGTGGTACAGCTGGGCAACCTGGGCAGGTGTGTGGCACAGGGCTGATGGCAACTGGGCCCAGTGTTGTGTCTGCATTACAGTGCTCCCTGCCTAAAAAGTGTCCTCTGCCTTCATGGTGCACCTGCAGAATGCCATGTGAAACACAAAGGTAAGACCAGGGTGAGGAGCTGGGACTCCTCAGGACAGTACTGACACCTTCCCTTCAAGTGATTTCAGCTGTAAAACATGGGTCATGGTTCTTACCTGTGTCACCAGAATTTGGGAGTCTGATTAGCCACATCCTGTAAGAGACTGAAGCAGCCTTACTGTAAATCCTGGACCAGAGACCACAGAACAGGAGAGGCTGTCTCACTGGCATGTATTTATGCTGCCCTGTTTCCCTGTGCTATCGATCCAACAGCTTGCTAAGATACAGCCCTGCCTGCTGTAGTGGTCTAATTCATTTTTAAGCATCATTATTTTTCATGTTGTGGTCTTCCCCTGCTTCGGGTGCTTCTCCCCACCCATCCCCAAAAATGCCCATCCCTGTCTGTCTCTGGGCGTGAGATGCTCCCACATGTGTGTGTGCATTCCAGGGGGATGGAGAGGCAGCTTCAGCTACACTAAGCAATTAAACTCCAGTAGCTCAGGGATGAGCAGGAGGCCGTGATTTTCTTTTCCTTCGCAGTAATTGCCTCTGCAATCAGCTTTGATCACCCGAGAGCAGAAGAGATGAGTGCTGCAAGTTGACATCAGTGGTTTTAATATATCCATTTACATATACAGGAGCAGTGCAGCATACAGCTTTCCATAGCGCCTCTGACCTGAAACCATCGCCGCTCCATAGATACCTCATTTAATTTAATACTTCACCACCACTGCGGAAGCCACACGGTGGGGATGGGAGGGGGCATAATCAAGCCCTCACTCTCTCGCTCTCCGTGCATGTCTGTAAAAATGACATGAAAGTAATTGCTTTTGAAAAGCAAAGCAGAAATGGCACAATTGATTCCACTTAAATGAGAGGAGAAGGGGTGGGGGTGGGAGATGCTCACCCTAAACATGCCACCTTCTTTCCTTCTGCAAGCTCATGGCTGCGTGGGGCTGCGCTGGGACAGGAGTAAGGTGGGCTTGTCTGAACGGCACGGGAAGGAGAGAAGCTGGAGCCGGCAGTGCTGCTTTGGGCAGGACGCAGCCCTTGGCGACCTCGGACCCGCAGGCAGAGGCTGCTCCACGGTTCCAGGTGACATGCCCTGTTGTCACAGGCACTCCTGGTGCCTGAGAGCTGGCAGGGAGCTTCACTGCACTGAGAATCCTGGAATCACTCTGCTCCCAAACCCACTCACCTGCCTGGCAGCTGGGGGAGGGGGATGATGAGGAGACATCAGCTCCTCTCCATCTCTAATGTATCTCATTATTCCTGTTGAGAAAGCTTTGTGAGCCGATGGTTTTGGAATCCACCCAGTCCCCTGCTGCTGGGGGATGCTCACCCTTACACCAAGGACTTCCCAGCAGCCCCCCTGTGACCTGGCACACCAGTCAGCCCCCATCAGTGGAAGCCAGAACCTGCACCATGGGCTGTGCACTGCTGCTGTGTGCTGAAATACATCTTTAATGTAGACATTAACGTGATCTCGTGTTAATTACATACAAATTGATTATTAGTATATTTATTGAATGTTGACAGCTGGGTGACAATCTTCAATACATCTGTTTTACTAATCAGTTAGCATTAATTAATATCAAAATCCTCTCTAGGTTTAGCAAGTGAGTGAACATTGATGAGGCCCCTCTGTTGCTGCCAGTGTTGCTGGATGGTGGCAGTGCTGCTGGCAGCACTCAGCTGATCCTGGCAGCAGTGGGGAGCACAAGTGGGCCCAGGGGGTCCAAGGGCAGTGGCAGTGCTGGAAGGACAGATGGACACATGCCCAGAGGGAGAAGCCTCTGAGAAACATTGCTCTTGGGAGAGCCCCCATGCAGCAGGGCCTGCCTGAGGGCAGGAGGGCTGCTTGAGCCAAGGTGCTGGGGGCCAGGCAGTGCTTGCAACAAGCTCTGGTGACCCCTTTCTCCAAGGCACAGGGCTGCTTGCAGGTACATCTGAGCAGGATGCTGTTCTTACCTGCACACAGGACCCTTGGTTATGGCAGGGCATGGCAGTCCCCAGCCAGCAATGCAGAGGAGTTCTGCTGAATTTAAACCACCAAGACCAACTCCTAAGCTGTGTGGCCCACATTTTCTCTTGGCCCCTCATCCTCAGCAGGGCAGGAGCCATCGAGTGCCTGCTGGCTGTGGCTTCTCTCGCTCGTCACAAGAAATGAGCACGTCCCTGAGGAGTACATGGCCAAGGCAGTGAGGAGAGTGCTCCATGCTGGGGTCAGTACTTGAGTCTTGCCATGCTAATGCTCCTTGGTTGACATTTATGATTCTTCCCTGCTTCTGCCCTGTGCAAACACCTTGGAGCTGGGACACCAAGAAGTGAATTTGCTGAACCTTAGAGCTGCTCCTGTTCAGGCAGAGTGGGAGGGAGATGGATGGGCTGTGGGGTACCTGAGCCCCTTCTGCTCTGCTCCAAGGGCAGCAAACACAGGGAAAATGCCTGAAGAGCAACACGCAGCTGCAACAGGAGCTGGGTGTTTGGTTACTGGTTAGAATAATTTTGGTCTTGCTCAGTTGCTCTTTGCTTCCCTCATCACGGGAGCCTGACACCCCTTCTGTGAGCAGAGCAGGTGCCCCAGTCAGCTGGACATGTCTGCCTGCTGCGGGCCAGCATGTCAAATCACACCGACCATATTGGCTTCCTGTCCCCAGAACATCAGATTTTTGCAGCTAATGTGGGGAGGGTGTCTCCTCCTGCCAATCCCCACCCCCAGCAGCATCAGGTCTGTGCTGTTCGGGGTTTTGTTAAGCCGTTTAGTATTAATTGATTTTTTTTTCCATTTTTTCTTTCTTTCCCTGGGCGGGTCAATAGCTGGATGCTCAAGAGCAGAGGATCTATCAACTGCAGACCAAGCAGAGGGAGAGGCAGGCAGACCTGGAGCAGAAATGCAGCCAGAGCAGCAGCTGAGCCAGGACCTGGGGGCCAGCCACCAGCTACGGAAGGGAGCTTGGAGCAGGTAGGAGAAGATCCCAGTCCACTCCAGCTTGGCAGCCCAGGCTGAGAAGGGAACTCTCTTTATGCATTCACAGCAATAATGATAATCTGCTGCTCTTGTTTACATGGCAGCGTAAGGAAGGGCTGAAGGTGTGAGAGTGGAGTCTGTCACCTCCCAACGGGGAGGGGAAGGTGGAGGCAGCAGGGAGATGGGTTCAGCTCTGCTGGCTGTGCATGGGTGGTGGGATTGCAGTTGCTGTGGGGGTGTGATGGCTGTCATGCACAGATGTGGGTGTTGCTCCTGCTGCTGACCTTGGAGACACAAGAAGAGGATGGCCACAAAGACAGTGCCTCAGGACAGAGCTGTCCTGGCTAGTGGTGACATTTACATGCTGTGAGCCTGGAGATTAGGATTGCTCAGACCTGTTCAGCCACGTTGCTGTGGATGAAACCCTCAGCTTGCTCCTGGACATCAGCGTGGGAGCACCCTCCTTGCCTGCTGGAGGCCTGCAGGGCAGCCTGTGCCAGTCCCCCCACGCTGCGTCTGTTTGCCCCTGCGTTTCAGAAGCTGTAGAAGTCAGACCTTTGCTCAGTGTGTTCCTCTGCATGTGAGCCTGGCTTGGGAAAGCACATTGCTCCCAGCTCTGCAGCCTGTCTGCCTGATGTCTGCTCAGGCACCAGCATTCCTCAGTGGACTCCAACCACAAGGTCTCGTTGGGATCCACATGGCAGCCGGCGTGAGGAGAGCTGATCCTGGAAACCTGGGGAGCTCCTGCTGCTGCACACTGCAGCATTGCTTGCTTAACCTGGTATCCACTTGTCATCCCCTTCAGCACCACATAAGCCATTAAAAATGTGTCTATTTTAACAACTTGCTAGTGAAATATGCTTGGGGTTCTGGTGGAATAAACCAGGTATTTTTGACATTAGAGCACCAGGTACCAGCATATTGGATGACAGGATGAGCTCAGCACTGCTGGTTTGTCTAAGCAGCAGTTCAGAGGGCAGCATTTAAAATAGGGTTGGGAGGGGTGTCGCCCTTATTAGTGAAAGTGGAGACATTTTATTTCATTTCATGTGGTGATGAAAAATATATTCCCATGAGTATGTTCATATATCTAATGTTACATGCATTGCAGTATATATGAACACAATGCACTGATTACATTTATTGCATTTGAAGGAAAGTTACAAGGTGCTCTATTTACTCTCACATCGTCCATTGTTCTGTGTGTGAGGAGCCAGCCCAGCATGTGGGCTGAGCTGCGCGTGGCCAGCCTGCATTCCAACTGCCCACAGTGAAGGTGGGAGCAGGGTGTGTGTGCCTTTGTCTGAGCTCGTGGATGGTGGCAGATGGATGAATGTGGGAGAGGGTCAGCATGTGCCTTTGTTTTGTTCTGCATATGCATATGGATGACTGTGTGTTGATTTGTGCAAGGACAGCATGGCAGTGACACTCTGCTTCTTCCTATTCCCTTCCCTTCCCTTCCCTTCCCTTCCCTTCCCTCTCTCCACACATTGATACTGAATTCAGCTAAGCCTTGCTGTTAGTTTCAGTGGAAACTGGCAGACAAAACAGCTTTCAACTTTCTCTTACAAACCTAATTAAACTCCCAATTAAAGTACTGAGCACCAAGCCTTGTTATATAAAAATATAACACTATTCTGTGGCAGAACAGTGTCCCACCTGGCTCTGTGTCCAGCAGCATTTTATGGCCTTGCCTAGGAAAGAGTTCTTTTCCCCTGGGAAGACCAAGGGAAGCTCGTGAAACTCATCAAGATGCTCACCCACCTTCTGTGGTGAAGGGGCTCCCTGAGCCCAAGGGGGAGCCTCTGTGTCCAGCAGCCCTTGAGGAACTTTCATCCCTAACTTGTCAAACTAATTTAGTAACTCAGATCTTATCCAGCTTCTGCCAAGTCCTGTAGCAGTGAGTTTCCCTGCTTGGCCATGCTTGGATAAGAAACCACCTCCTTTGGTTTGTTTTGAACCTGTCCCAAATTCTACCATTCTACCATTTTATTGGAAAAGGCCACAACAGTCACTCCTTAATCATCTTCCTATGACACTTCTGATCTTATGGATCTTGGTCATATTTTCTTCCCTATATCCTGCTTCCAGATAGGACTCCAATCTTTTTCTGAGCTGGCCCCACTGCTGATACATTTCCTGTTGTGGGGCCCTGGGCTCCCAAAGCTGGTGGTCCTGGGTCCCTGCAGCAGGATGCCTGTGTAAGGAATGCCAGGTGTAATTTAGTGCTGGGAGCAGGAGTCCTGGTCCTGCCCTTTACAGAAAGACTGGCAGCACAGCCCTGCTTGTCAGCTTAGTCCCCCACCTGATCATGAGCTCTCCTAGTGAGTGAATTAGGATTTGGCATATCATCCTTTAATACAGCCCCCATGATAACATATTTTTGAAATGAAACTGAGAAAGCTGTTAACCTCAGTTAGCCAGCTGTCCTCACCATGACCTGGATAAATCATCCAAGCAGGAGCACTGGGGAACAGTGCTCTGGCTGTTTTGCAAAATGGAGTTGGAAGGGAAGGTCTGTGCTTCCAGCTCATACCATGAGCTGCACAGGGCTGTGCAGCAAAAGGACCGGTGTGTTCTTACACCAGAGACCCTGATGGGGCTCCAGGCTGTGTGTCCACTGGTACACCCCCTCCCCTGGCAGCTGCTGAGGGGTCACAGTGTCACACCACAGGTGGGAAAAGGTGACGTGTTGTGTCTGGAGAAGGCAGGATGGATTCCCAGGGACAAGTTCCTTCTGCTCCTGCCATTGGGCCTGTTTCAACGTCCAGCCCTTCTTTGTGACCATGTGGTTTTCCACGTCCCTTCCCTTCAGCTGGGGGCTGGACTTTCTCCAGGGATGTCTCCTCCACCACATTCTGAAGGCAGCTAGCCTTGAGCTGGGAAAAGAGATGAAGAGGACACTTAGATGGCTGCCACCAGGAGACATGGATCTACAGGAGCGGGAATTCCTCTCCATGAGCTGTTTTGACTCTGGGACCTGTTATCTTTATAAAGGCCTTATTACTTCATCTGCTTTCACAGGGGATCTGCTCTCGTAGCTACTGCTCTGTGTGGCAGGGAGTTCTACTAGACAAGGTTTCCTTTGTGATTTATGATCTGGCTGTTTTGTTGGGGTTTGGGTTTTTGATTTTTACTTCTGCATGATTGAGGGAGATCACAACACCAGTTGTATGTAAGAAACTCCTGGAAAAAGGAAAAAAGCCATCTTTTGTTCATGTTGGTGAAGGAGCACTCAAGAATTACTGGCCAGAGCCTCCATCAGGAAAGACTTGGGTTAGGAACAGTTTTCTAAAGGGAAGGAGAACAGAACAGGTGAGCAGACTGCCAGGGCCCAAGGATCCTGCATCACAGGAGAGCTTTAAGGACAGATACACAATACACAGGGTACTCCTAGGTTCCCCTGTCTCAGAACTGGAAGATGGACTATCAGCCTCTTGATGTTCACACCAGCATTGCTCATTTCCTAAATCTACCCCTGCTCCTAGCTTGTAATGCTGCTCTGCCTTTCCCAGAGCCCCACCACAGTGTCCTTCAGTGTTTCCCCTTTGGCTGGCACCCTGCCTGGCCCCAGGCTGTAACACATGCTGAAAGGAGCAAGCAGAGCCTGGAGGAGGACAGTGGGTGATGAAGGCTCCAATAGCACCATCTGCATTTCATGTGCTGCTGTGCCACAGGCTTTGGCCAGAGTCCCACCCATGGTGGGGAACACATGAGTGGATGAGGCAGAGATGGGAGTGTAGATATGCTATCAGAACTTTTGGATTCAATTTCCCTTCTCAGCAGAATAGCTATGTGCAGTTTCTTACATGTGCTGCTCTGCAAATGAGTTGTGCAGGACATGGTGCTGTCAGAGGGCACCTGGAGAGCACGATTTGCTTGGGACATGCAGTTTGGCTGTGCAGGGCTGGCACACCATAAACCACATATCCTATATCATACACCACATACAGTAGTCCATATTCCACAGACTGTATACCATACACCAGGATGGTATACCACACACTCTATACCATACACCACATACCCTATACCATATATCACATCCTGTATACTGTATACCACGTACCAGGACTCAGAGCTTTTCACAGACACCCTGTCATCATCAGCGAAGAGACAGGGACTGAAACACATGGCCAGGACAGTCAGGGCAACTGTGAGCCGAGGTGAGCCATGTTATTTGTGTAGGCACCAGTGAGGAGCCCCACTGGGTACCTGTATCTGAGAGCCAGTTCTATGGCACAGTCATTAGAGAGGGAATAAAGAAAATAATAGAGCATTGATTAAAATGGCTGGCAAGGCTGATTTCTCTCTATGCAGCCTCTGACAGAGCAGAGTTTGGGGCTGGGGAGGAATAGGCAGCCTCCAGGCTGTGAGGCTAATGCAGAGCCATGGCTGTTTGTATAACTGCAAAGCTTTTAAGAGAGACTTGGGAAAACTAGCTTGGATTCCAATGAATATTTACAATTACACTGCTCCAAAGCTGAATCCAATCACAGCACTGCAATGTGCAGGCTTCCTGCATCAAAAGAAAATGAGAGGAAAACAGGAAAGATGGAGTTGCCTTTGGAGGGACTTACAAACACAGATCTCTCTGCTTCTGGCAGAACTAAAATGCTTTATTTCTGATAGGAGCAATTTATTCTTCAGGCATTTTGCTTGATATTAGAAAGTGCCTGGCTGGTTTTTGAAGTGAGAGTCTTCAATAAAAGGTCTTTAATTCAAAATGAAAGTAAGAAATGGAGAGTGCTGTGGTTTGTAATTTTGATATTGTGCTAACAAACTCCAGAAATAGGGGAGCATTACCAAACTGGAGCAGGGGCCCCTTCCACTCCCTGTGTTCTTGACCACCATGTAGAAGCAGGCCGGGTATTTAAACCGTGCTGCTAATATGGAATTTGGCTGGTTACCATGCTGGCTGAGCATTCACTACAGCTCAGTATTGGCCTCTTCTTTCTTGCAGTAGAAGGAATGCCAAAATAATGGCGATGGGGAAATTACCTTGATAAAAAGATGGAAAATCTGTGGCTTCCAAATCACTGCTGAGAGCAGTGTGTCTCAGAATAGGAAGTGTGTGACAAAGCAGACACTGCCTGAAGTAATAACAGAACAGCCCACACGGCTGGCCTTTGTCAGCTGCTGCTCTGGTGCCCTGTATGCACTGGCCAACCTGTCCCTCCTGCCCATCCTGCCCACACAATCCATGCTGCCTGCAGCTCTAACCTACAAGACTAAATAGTCAGTGGCCTCGATGTGGTCCCACAGCATGAAACACTACTGCTCTCAATTAATTTGAAGTATTTAAGGTATAGCTTTGCATTCCGTCATGCAGACATTCCTTAGCACCACAGCAGCACAACAGTAGGTGCTTCAAAAGAACCAGATTAGGATTTACACTACAAGAACATGCAGTTTGTTTGCCATGGCATCTGCTGACAAGCACACGACCCAGGAAAGCCACGTCTGAAGTGCAGGCCCCCTCCTTCCCCACAGCCCACCCGGCAGTGTGTCCCACCCTGGACAGAGCGCAGCAGGGGGCTGCTTCCAGCCTGCACTAATCCCTCCATGTGGTTTGAAGATGATGCTGTCTTCTGGTGCCTGTCACCTCGTGGGTGCACAGATCTCTGCTGCTGGATAGCAGTCTGAAAGGATGCTGGTGGGAAATCCCGGGAAGCTGGTTTCTGATCTGAGTCAGTCACGCTGCTGGCGCAGACACGCTCCATCACACGCAGGCTTGGCACGGGGTGTTCCCTGCAGCTTGGCACAGGCTGGAGTCGATAGCCCTCAGCAGGAACTTGCAGTCAGTATTATACTGTCTAAGAGGCTTAAAATCAACTGTGAAGTTTCAGTATAGCTACAAAATACCTGTTTTCTATTTCTCCACTGGTAGCTTGTTCCAGGAGAAGACAGTGCCATTTGGTGATTGATTCCTGGAGTTTGGTTGGTGTATCCATGCTGGGGTCCAGAGGCCCCAGATCCCGTGGTGCTTCCTGGAACACTCTGCCAGCCTCAGCCATCCACAGCTCAAGGGCTGCACAAAGGGGTCCTGCATTCCATCAATGTGAGTAGGTATTTTTCTCCCATTAAAGTGTTTAATTTATTTTTGAATGCATATGAGCTTTTCACCACATCCTGTGTGAAGCAGTCTGACATAGCATGACATTCAAAAAAAACATCTGTTTTTTGGTTTTTTGTTATTACCTGCTAATTTATGGGGTGCTGTGGGTTCTTATATTGAAGGGATGACGAGAAATCATACTGCAGGCAACCTCTATTTGCTAAACTTGATACTATAATCCTCTTCAGTCTATTCTTTTCCAGCCTAAAAAGACTATCCACTTTTTCCTCACATGGAAAATCCTCTTTGTATTTGATCATCCTTGTTGGTCTTCTCTGAAACACTTCCAAATCTTTTTCTTGAGAGAGGCAGACAGAGCTGCATATAGAAATCACAGTGCAGCTTTTACTATGAATCTGTTCATTGGCAGAACTGTGATCTGCTCTCCATTATTTTCCTGATAATTGTTAACAGTCAGTTTGCCTTTTGGGCTACTCCTGGGCACTAAACAAACGTTTCCACAGATCCATCTCTCCATCTTCATCTGATTTTATTCTAGCACAGCCCCAAGCCCTAATTCCTGAGGAGGAACAGAGCTACAGCAGCTGAGACTGCAGTGAGATCTTGTGAGAAAGATGGTGCAAAGCCTCAGTAAGGGTTAGGACCACCTGGCTGTGTAATACCTTGGAGACTGGGGACAGCTGCTCAACATCTGAAAAATCAGAAATTATATAAGGTCAGCAGACCTGGCCTCTTCCAGACAGATCTACCCTCGAGTGTTTGCCCACCTGAGGGGCTGAGTAATGCTGTGGAATGCCAATGTAGCCAAATGAATCAGTGCTGGTGTGAAGTCCTATCCAAGAGCACAAATAGCATCATGTTCTCATGATCCTCCTTTGCATTTCCTTCCTGTAGATTCCCGGGGTGAGCAGGAAGGGATTGGGCTGCCTGACCTCCTGTACCTACAGTCATGAAAATTTCACCCTGTTACTCTGAAATCAGTATCTTGTCTGACTAAGATAGCTTCAGACAGGCGTTTAGCTGGGCTTGAAGACATCGAGAGATGGCAAATGCATATCCTCCCCTGGCAGTCAGTCCCTTCACATCACTCCTACTGTTTTGGTTTTTCTCTCATGACTGCTATGCCAACAGGGCTAATGAAGCTTTCTATGCAGCAGCAATATGGTCTCAACTTTGTTTCCCTTGGGTTTGGTCCTTGGTCTTAGAATACTCCTTTCTTTTTGGCCAGAGACTTAAGGTTAACTATAGAGGGAAGGGAAGGGAAGGGAAGGGAAGGGAAGGGGGATCCTCTCTTTCTGCTCGTATCTGTACCTGCATGCCCTCCTGTCCTTTGGAGGTTCTCTCTGTGCTCCCCACGGCCAGAGTCCCTTTCCATTTTCCCAGCTCCCTCTGTTTTTTGTCTCCCCTTGCTTTTTCTTGACTTCCCACATAGTTCTGCTATCACTGCTGGCTTGGAAGGAGGCCCCAGAGCTGCTGATGGGGCTGTCCAGGGGCACTATCCCTCTTCCAGCAACTGACTGTAACTGCAAGAACCAGCAATGCCTCATGTCCTGTGACTGGACCCAAGCAGCACTGCTTTCCTTTCATTTGTTCCTTCCATTGTCCAGCAGATTTTCTACTGCCTGTTGATTTGCATCTCTTGGTTCCTTAGAGGAACACATGACAGCTCCTACAGAGTTTGTGTACGTCCTTAACCCACTGATTCAAAAAATGGAGACGCAGTTGGCAGAAGCAGCAGTGGAAATAGTGCTGTGATGGTGAGAATACACAGCAGCACCAGCAGCAGGCAGCGGGCAGGAGATAGCCCCAGGGACCGTGCACACCTGTGGGGTCATTCCCGTGCCCATCTGCGCCTTCCCCCTGAGCTGGGGGGACGTGTTTAAACCCAAGCAGGCTAGCCCTGGGCAGGACAAGGGGATGAGCCAGGTGACCCGCTGTTCGAGTAGTGGGAATGTCAGAGGTTGGCTCCTGTGTGACTGAGCATGGGTCCCTCCTCATACACCAACACTCCCCACGACGAGGCTTCACGGGAACATGTGTTAGCTAGAGGAATGGAGAGAGGCAAAACACTGATGTGCACTCCGGGATGTGTCATGGCCTTTCAGCCTCCACTAGGAAGACAGCATGGAAGAGCAGGTCCCGACCCATCATTGCTACTGTAGCTGTTTCCCCCTTCTATTTTAACATATTCAGTTTGTTCTCTCTCCCTTCCCTCTCCCTAGAGCTGTTGTGGTTTTAATAAGTATTTTTCAAGTAGCTGGCCGAGGCCCCCGCAAGGATAATGAGATCATTCGCACCGCAGAATACAAAGCCCTGCAAGTCGCGATTGTTGTCGCTCCCGGTGGACTATGCCCACACTGCCCGTATTTCTGCCGCTATTCCTCATCCCAAACACAGCAGCGTGCCCCGGTCATACCGGATGGGATCGGGCCGGGGTACGGCTCCCTGCCAACACGAAGGGCCGAGAATTGGCACTGGAACCGCTCAGAAATAACCTTTAATTAAGATTCTGCCGACGAAGACGTTGATCCCGCTTGCCCGTTCCCAGCTGAATACCTGCCGGCCCCCCGCCTGCCCCGGGTGGAGGGTGAGCTGCGGCGGGAGCACCGGGCACGGCCGGCACGGGCACTCCCATCACCGGGAGCCCTGCTCCGGGAGCCCCCGGCCCGGCACGCCCGGCACCTGCTCCCCCGGCACGGGCACCCCCAGCTCCGGCCAGCCCCGCTGTGGGAGCCTCGGCTCGGCAACGCCCGCCCCGGCACCCCCGACCGGGGCTGCGATCCCCGGCTCCCTCCCAGCCCCGACGGGACTGCCGCAGAACAAAGGTGCCGGGGGGTGCTTGGGGCGTGCCCGGGGGGTGCTCGGTGGTGCTCGGCGGGTGCCCAGGCGGTGCTCGGGGATGCTCCAGGGGCGCCCGGGAGAGGTTGCTCGGGGGATGGCCGGGGGAAGTGCCCGGGGGTGCTCGAGGGGCGTCCGGGGGGTGCTCGGGGCGGAGCCGCCCTCACGGGCAGCGCCGCGCGGGCCGAGAGCGACCCCTGCCGGGCGGGAACCAGGCGGAGCGGGGACTCTCAGCGCGCATGCGCAAAGCACCCGCGCACTGCCGCCCCCGGGGCGCTGAGGGGACCCCGAGAACCCCCGGAACCACCGGAACCCCCAGAACCGCTCCGGGTACCTCAGCCCCCTCTCGGCCCCTGCCCACCACTGCCACAGGTGCCCAGAGCAGCTGTGGCTGTCCCTGGATCCCTGGCAGTGCACAAGGCCAGGCTGGACAGGGCTTGGAGCAGCCTGGAAGGTGTCCCTGCCATGGCAGGGGGTGTAACGACATGAACGGATGGGGAATCCTGGCTCCGGGCACCAGCGGGGCTGTGGAGACCTCATTGTCTCCCACCACAGGACCAGCATTAGTGTCTGCTTTGGGATCAGGGACTGATGGAGCTGGAAATGAGCCATCCAGGCTTGGTGCCAGCAGCCATGGATGACCCATCCACAGTGTTCAACTTGCTCTGCCAGGAGGTAACCATTCTCCTGTGTCCTGAACTCCAGTTTCAGTTTGGTTTGTGTCACCTCACAGACATCTGACCGGGGTGCACTTCTGCCTGCTGATCGAAGAGCCTCCTTCTGCTCTGTTCCCACTTTCCTCCTGCATTCTGATGCGTGACCAAATTACCCCTTGCTCTGCACAACCTCACACAACACCACGAGTTGTGCAGGCTGAGGCAGTGCCCATGGCCCCTTCTGGAGCCTTTCCTGGAGCTCCCCGTGCCCCTGCACCTTGAACTCTGGTAGCACACAGCTTCCCCCAGCCACGAAGGGCCACGCCACTGCCACAGCTGCACGAGCAGCCACCAGCGTGTCCCACACACTACTGGGATGTGCCAGTGCAGCAGCTGCTGCATGAGCTGCTTGTGCATTCATGCTGGTACCAGCAAGACCTTAAGTCATCTCTTCTTCAGCTCATCTGTGTGAAGCAGGGATCACAGCACTTGTTTTGCAGAGGGCCCCTGCGGTTTGGTTCATGAATGTCAAGTGGTTTGAGCTCCTGTGATGGAAGGTACTGGAGATGGACAAAGGGGCACCAAGAACCTAAAGGTGATAGAGGCACAAGCAGTGGTCTCACCCAGGTGCACTGTGTTTGCTAATCCAAGTATGTAATCAGCACATGCAGGCAACGTGTTGGCTTGGGCTGTGTCACTCACAGCAGCTCAGAACACTCACTTCGAGCTCCTGCTCCCCAAGAGGGGTGATGGCATCTGCACAGCCACCAAGGACGGGCGATGTGCAGGGGAGGGTGGAGCTGGTGGTGGCAGGATCACGAGATGGGAGTCATGGACACACAGCCATGGTACAGAGAACATGCAAACCTCCTTCCTCCCCACCCCCTCTGCCCGCCAGCTCTCCTCAATGAAGTCCCAGCTTTGTTTTTCTGATTTCCATTTTGTATCCTAAAATATTCACTCCAAGTTCCGCTTGACAGACATGCCTAATCTAATCTCCATGTCTGCTTTCTAATTTTCGCAGCCAGGATAAAACAAATTGGCTGGCGTTAATTGCCTGTGCAGCGGCCTGGAGCTCTGAGCTGTGATTTACGAGCTCAGAGCAGGCGCTCTGCAACACATTTTTCTTAATTTATTTTTAATGAGTCTCTCAATTAATTTTCTTGGAAACATCTTAATGATGTTGGAGGCGGATGTTAATGAGGTTTGTAGCAGCACCTCATTTTGCATATTTTAAAGTATTGAATGGCATAAAGCAAACTCCTGGTCCTAAAACAGAAAAAAAACCCTAAGACTGAAGAGGAATCCTGGGCTGACATTGCTGTCCTGGCTTGAGGCTGAGGCACTGCGTGGGCAAGTTGGTGGCAGTGAGCATTGTGAGGCTGAAGCTGGTTGATAGCCACAGGGCTGGCGGGACCCTGGCAGCTTGGGGGGCCGAGGAGCCACACTGGGTCATGGTTGGTGCCTTCATGGGATGAAAGCCTGGACACACAGAACCTGGGTACTGAGACCCCTGTGCTGGCATACCCCACATTGTGGGCACCCTGTTCCCTGCACATCCCCAGCCAGACCTTTTGGGCAGGAGCTGTCCAAGACACAGGACTAGGCTGCCTGGGGCTGAGGGCAGCAGGGGGCTCTGGGGTGTCTGTGCCAGCCTGCGGGGTCACTGGTAATTGCTGATGCATGTGTCAGCAAGAGGCAGCAGCTGGATCGCCTTTGTTTTCTCCCAGCATGTCAGTCTTCATTAAACTGGAGGGGAATGAAAAAGGATTCACTTTTGTCCCAGCCTGAACATGGCAGCTGTTTAATATCAATTAAGGTGGCACTGAAAAGAGTAACATTACGGCAGTAATTAAAGTGAGACAACTCCCACCCCCAGGACTGTGCTCACACAGCAGAGGGGCCAGTTTGACCCCCCCATCCTCCCAGCACGAGCTGACTACGGGCAGGCAGCTGTGGGTCAGGGCTGTGGGGCCGCCCCACACGCTCACACAAGGAGCTGGAGCAGTGTTGAGCCCTCCAAGGCAGGTGCTGCCTGCAGCTCAGCACAGTGTGGCACACCTGTGGTACAGAATAGCACTGCCCGTGGCACCATGCAACATGGCACAGCACACATGGCATGAGGCTCTGTCCCATAAAGGCTCTGTGTGCTGTGGATGCTCTGTGCTCTGGCTGGTGCTGCCTGAACAAAACTCATGGCTACAGGGAAATGTTAATTCCTCGCAATGGCAGACACTGTGGCTAAATTCAGTTGTGTTCTGGAAGCAGGGCGTTCAGCAGCTCAGGACTGCTGGTGCTGTGCCTGCTCCTATCACACGGGACTGTGACCCTGGTGGAGCAGGTCGTCATGGCAACTGACGATTTCTGCTATGGCACATCTGCGTTCACTTTCTGGGCCCAGTTCAGCCTTGGACATTTCCAGTTAAAACACTTACCTGTGAAACTGCACGGAGCGTTGGCAAGGGAGCACACACACCCAGGGATTCCCATGCACAACAGGCCAGCAGCAGGTCTGTGCTCACACCTCACTGTGCATCCACACCCTTGGCACACAGAGACTCGTGCCACTGAGCCACCTGGCACTGCGGGGTGGCCCCAGGCAGGGCAGGAACCCCGAACACATGCACTCTCCGCCTCCCCTGGGGCCTGGGGCCCTGTCAGGATGTGCCCCTGCACAGCCCTGTCCCTTGTGTGGGTGGCTGACCACAGGGCACAGCCCTGAGCACAGCACTGCTGCCATCCCCAGTGTCACCTGGCCCTGGCCACAGCCCAGGGTGTGTTCTGGGACTGGCCACACACTGAGCATGGCCTGAGGACACTGCAGGGGCAGCATGAGGGTGGCGAGGCCCTGCCTCGGCACAGGGGTGCTGCCGTGTCCTGCACCAGTTCTGAGGGTGATGCCCAGGACCTGGTGACCTCACAGTGGCATGGGGCAGTATCACACAGCAAGCCAGGGACACAAGATGGTGAAGAGCATGGCACAGGAAGGCTGAGGTGAGGACTGTGGGCAGCAGCAGGACCAGGTGCTGCTGAGGAGAGGGCCACAGCCCACACAGCTCTGCCCTGGAGCCCCAGGCTAGGCCTCTCCTGCAGGCATCAGGTGCTCCTCAGACAGGGAGTGGCAGTACCAACACCATGGGATGGTGGGGCTGCTCCAGGCAGGGCTGAGTGACATCTGTGGGACTAAGGGCTGTCTGGGGATGCAAGAAAGGTTATGGTCCTTCCAACAGGGAGAGTGGTCAAAATCTGGTACATCGGGGGAGGTTCCTGCACCTCAGAATCAGCCTGAAGGCTCCTGTAGAGGTATGCCAGGGGCAAAGGAGACAACACCAGAGCTGACCAGCTCCATGCAGCAGCTTCAGCAGGAGACACAGGCCTGGCAGCCCAAGGTGAGCAGTGTCAACCATATGCTCAACCCAAGCACTGGTTATGTGGCCACAGACTGGTGGCCAGGAGGCCCTGGCCAGCCCTTGCCTGCACCACCAGACACCTCTTCCCCAGGGCTGGGGAGAGCAGAAGGGCTCAGGGGGATCCTGCCCTGCAGTGGCTGCACTGGTCCCACTGCCACCATTTCCCACAGTGGCCACAGTTTACTGCAGTGTGGAGGGCCAGTGGTGTCAGGGGCTTGGCTATCTGTGAGCCAAAGGAACGGTCAGAGCATGCACGCACATGGGGCAGTGCTGCCTGGTGGGGAAGGGCTGCACCCACTGTTGGCAGCACAGTCCATTGCTGCTCTGCACAAAACTAGGACTGCCAGCATTGTCCAGCCCCAGTGCCTGCCCAGACAGGAGCTGCAAGATGGGCTGGCTACAGCGTGAGCTGGACACATGCTGCCCCTGCCATGTCCTAGGGCCAAAGGCAAGCATTGGTGCTGGAGCCACAGCATGGGGAGCCCAGAGCATGTCAGGACACACAGCAGGAAGATCTGGACGCAGCTCAGGTGCTGGCCATGATACAGGCATTGCAGCTGGACCTGGACTTGTGCAGGGACACAAACCACAAACAACTGGTCCAGCTGCAGGAGCAGGAGCGTGCAGTGGAGCAGGAGCACCAGGAGCTGGTCACTCTGATGCAGCAGTTCCAGGCACTGATGGGCAAGGTACCAGTGCTGGACACAGTGGCCACAGACCGAGCTACATGTGTCCCTCACTGCCACTCCACCACAGGCTGGGCACCACGCCTGCCCCACAGCTGGGCAAACACATGGTGGCCCCCCAGGAGAGGGTAGAGAACATTCTGCCAGCCACATGTGGCTGTAGCACCACTTGTACAGAGCAGCCTAGCACAAGGCACAGCCCAGTCCACCTAGCTGAGCAGAGCTGAAAGGATGCAGACCCTAACAGCCCCACTGACACCCTGGGCACCATCCCAGGGCTGCTGGGTGCACTGCAGTGCTTGCACTGCTGCAGCCCACAACCTTGCCAATGAGCTCTCCCTGTGCCCCTGCTCCACCACTTGTCAGGGACCACAGGGATGGCTTTCCAGGGCTGCTGGGTGTCCACCAGATACTGCCACAACAGGGAGGGTACTGTGGGGACTGCACAGAGAGGAGAGGGCCAGAAGCCAGCAGCCTTCCTGCCTCGCACCTGGTGCAGGCCACATTCCTGTGTCACAGGAATGAGAGCCTCAGCTCTACACAGCAGGGGCACAGGGTGATCCCACACCCTGCTGGGTACTCACAGATCAGTGATGCACCCCTCGACCTGAAGGACCAGGCAGTGCAGACAGACGTCACCTTCTACTTGGCTGCCCACAGTGATTTTGACACCAGCCACGATATCCCACAGGAGAGCAGAGAGCTGCTCAAGCAGGTCAGTGCCAGCAGCTCCCCAGCTACTACACCAAGCCTAGGGGCAAGCAGCCAGGAGGGCAAAGGAGCCATGACAACCACACTGCAGGGCTGACCCCTGCTCCCCTTCCCCCAGAAGCCCCGGGACATGGTGGGAGGCAACAATGCCAGCCTGCCCCCACCATCTCACACAGCCAGGCACTGGCCAGCCCTGAGCATCCTGTGGCAGCTGTGCCTGTGCTCAGGGAAGGGCACACAGCACAAGGGCAACCTACCAACACACTGCCTTCTCTGCAGCTGGGGACACAGGAGCAGAGCCAGGGCCTGCAGCACAGCCCAGCCCAGCTGCCAGAGCAGCTGCAAGCCACGCAGGCCCAGGAGCAGCAGGGTCTGCAGCAGCTGAGCACAGGCAAAGATGCCATCCAAAGCCTACACCAAAAAGTGGCAGAGCTGCAGCAACAGGTGAGGCAAGGTAGGACAGGACAGGGATGCAGCTTCAGTCCCAGACCCCTCTCCTGCCTCCAGGAGAGGCTCAGCCATGGCCAACCACCCTCCCTGCTCCACAGCTTTGCTGGCAGGTGCAGGACATGGAGAGCCTCCAGGCAGAGCTGGCCCAAGCTCAGCAAGAGAGCACCAAACAGGCAGAAAAGATTGCAGCCTACAAGACACACAGGCAGCAGCTTCATCGGCAGCTGAGGAAGATGAAGAGCTTCAAGGAGCACAGCAAACAGCAGGTAAGGATGTCTCAAGTCTTCCTGTGAAAAACCAGGAGTCTGTGCTCAGCCTGTGTCTCACTGTGCCATGGGCAGATCTATTCCCTCCAGGAGAGGCTGCAGGAGCTGAGCAGCCTACTCCAACACTGGCAGCAGCTACACCTGGACCGTGAGCAAACTCTGGCTCAGCAAGAAGAAGAGCTGGTTGTCTGCAAGGTGGAGCTGGCTTTCCTTAAGGAAAAACTCAGCAAGGTGACAAAGCAGGTGCAGGACACAAACAGGCATTCAAGAACACACTGCAGGATGTAGGAGGAGAATCTGTACCTAATGTTCAGAACACCTGAGCAGCCCCACACGTGTGAGCAGCTGAAAAAGTGAGAATGCCTGGCACAGCCTGGCCTGAAACAGGGCTGGGCCAATGGACCCAGGTGTGCAGGGACAGCTGGGCACTAGCTGCCCGTCCAGGGCACAGGCTGTGAGAGAACTGCCTTTGCAGGGGTATGGGCCAGGTTTGAAACAGGGTCAGGCTGTATTTGTCCTCCAGGTCACTTTAATTTTGTGCCCTGTTCCAGGTTCTACAGGGCAACAACCTGAAAGCACCAGCCCTGCGTAATTCTGAGGAGCTACCTCCACCCAACGACCACCTCCAGGACAAGCAGCAATGCAAAACAAAGCAAGGATTAAACTGACAACCTTTAAACAAATAAAATTCTTTCTGTTCTGTAGCAAAATTAGGTGCCAGGCACCAAAGCCTTCCAGGCCCACAAGCTGTAGAGACCTCAGAAGATACTGATCAGGGTAGCTGGGCACTACCTTAAGCCTCAAAGCAATAGGTTGTGCCTTCTCAGAGACCGAAGCGGGCTGGGGTGCGTCGTGGTGTCAGGGGCTCCCCCTGCTCCTTTCGCCCAGGGGTATAGATTTTAGTAGATCTGTCAAAGGGAACAAGGACAATTAAGGAAAACGCAACCTTTTCCTGCACCAGAATTCCCACAGGGAAGCTGTGATCCTGCACACAGGCAAGCCATGGGCAGGCAGGGCTATCACCCACCTTGCGCTGCCCAGTGGGTTACGGCGCTCCTGCTCCTCCCGGCGGGCACGCAGCTGCTCCTCTGCCAAAGCCATTTCCTCCTCCATGGCAGACACCTCCTCCTTGGCACGGCGGCGGTTCTCCTGCAGCAAGGCAGCAGCAGGTCAGGGACAGCAGGCTCCCTGCAGGCCCACAGGCTTGCTCCCTTCGTGTCAAAACACGCATGCACAGCAGCAGAATGCAGAGGGCCTGCAGTTTGCCGGCTCATCCAGGACAGAATGCTTACCTGGCGTGACTTGCCAGCATGTTTGATACTGTAGAACATGGGGCCCAGCTCTGCCAGCCACTCTCCATCCACAGCAGTGACACACTGCATGTATTCCTGCAGGGACAGAAAGACCAGGATAGCAGGATGGCATCCTTGGGGCCTGGGCACCATTCCCATAGCCAGCAGCTCCCTCCTTCAGTTGCTGATGGCACTTCTCAGGCTGGGACCATACCCCTTCCAGACAATTCCTCCTGACCTCAGAAGTTGCTACAGGTTGGATTTGATGAGACCACAAGGAGGATCAAACATATCCCACAGAAACCAGAGGAAAACAAAGGGGAAGGGACAAACAGATGACATAGACCTGCCTACTTGGTATAGATGGGAGAGGCCGGTATCTGCCACTCAGATGGATCTCAGTCTCACAGCAAAGTCCTCCTATCTCCCTAGGAGCCCTCATCACCCTTCCTGCTAGCCTCAAGCTCACCTTGGTAGTCATAACCAATTCATGGTACACAATGTAGTCTGGTGTGTAGCCCATGCCAAACAGCGAGCTCGTGGGGTGCAGGTGGCAGGGCATGCCCGTGCGGATGTTCACGTACTCCCCAATACCCTGCAAAGACAAGCATGCTTAGTTCACCTGCTCCCAGGCAGGGCCTTGCAGCCCCCTGGCAGCTCAGACACCTCTCACCTTCAGCTTTGCAGCCTGATGGAAATATGCAGCACAGATGCACTTCCTGACAACATCCCAGTCTGTACCACAGGATGCCAGGCTCATTCGCTGCTGCACCATAATGTCCTTGAGCTGGGCACGCACCTCCCGCACCTGCAAAGGTGTGTGCTGGTCAGATCCCTCTTCTGCACAAGGCTGTCCCCTCCAGCCTTACGGCCACAGCCTCACCTTGCGCATGGCCTTGGCATGGATGAAGTGCTGATTACACCACAGGGTAGAATAGCTGTTGTTTTTCCACTGCAGGTAAACATTCAGGTAGGTCAAGTGATCGCTCTCTGGAACAGCAAATTTCTCCCGCACTTGGTCACTCTCCTCCTCTCGGCCCTGAAGGGCAAGCAAAGAACAAGGGTTAGTCAAAGGGCAGGGAAGGGCCCTGAGCTGCTGGAATGGCAGCATCTTGTACCTTAGGCCGGTAAAAGATGGCAGGCACAGACAACATGGAGACCACAAGCAAGATCTCAGAGCTGCAACCCATGTCACAGGAGACAATGAGCATTTTGGAGAGTGCAGGGTCCAGTGGGAACTCCACCATGAGACGTCCTGTAGAGGTCAGACCACCTGTAGGAACAGAACAGTGATCACTGATCAGCAGCTGGGCAGGCCCCAGTTCCATGGGCTGGCAGCTTATCCCAGCAGCCATTACCTGTGTTATCCAGGGCCCCCAGGATCCACAGCTGATACATGGAGTTCAGCATATTGTCCTCAGGGGGTGGATCCATGAAGTGGAACTGCAGCAGGTCCTGCACACCCAGGGACTTGAGCAGGAGCACTACATTGGCGAGGTTGGTGCGCTGGATCTCAGGCACCGTGGTCGTCAGCAGCTCGTTCTTGTAGGCACTCTGGGTATAGAGCCTGGGAAGAGATGCCAAGAGCCTGCTCCTCCTGGTCCAGCCACTGCATTCCTTACAGACTTGCCAGCCTCTGCCCAGCCCAGCCCACCATGGCACAGGGCAACAACCCTGCAGGACCCTGCAGCAGGACCCTGGGGAGGCACTTGCAGTCCAGCCAAAGCGTGGTCTCCCCAGTACATTGGGGTGTTTGGGCTGCAGCACAGCACATGACCAAGCATGCCCTGCCCTGCTCCCACAGCATAGCCTGGGAAAGGCCTTTGGCTTGGCTCCTATCCTGAGGGAATCCAGGGCAGACCAGCCACAAGTGAAGATGGGCACAGGAAGAAAGTGGAGCACTTCCTTTTCTCTGCAGAAGCACTGTGTCCAAAGCAGGCCTTCAGGCCTGCCTACTGCCCACATCCCCTCGCAGTTCAAGATAATGAACAGCTCCAGTAGGAAAAAAATACATGACCTGATGCCAAGCTGAGGAACAACAGGAACACCAATGAAGTGCCTACCTGAAACAGTGGCCGGGGCCTGTCCGGCCGGCTCGGCCAGCCCTCTGATTGGCATTGGCCTGACTGATGGGGTAGATCTGCAGCGCATCCATGCCTATACGGGGGTTGAAAACCTGCAGGGCACAACAAGACCAGACAGAAGTTAGGAGGAAGGCTGAATCGTGACCTCAGAACTCCCTCAACCTATCCCAGAAATCAGAGACAGACAGTACAGAAAACCCTGGCTCACCTTCAATTTGCAGTAGCCAGAGTCAATCACAAACATGATGCCATCCACTGTCAGTGAGGTCTCTGCAATGTTAGTGGCAACGATGCACTTCCTGACCCCATCGGGAGCCTGCAAGCACACTACATGTGAGTCACACCCCTGGGCATGGCTCTGCTCCACTGAGGAGTGCAGAGAGGGACAGGGGTGACTCTTGCCTTCTCTCACCCTCCACAGGCAATACCGAGGTACATGTACACCTCTCACCCCTGCTCTGTACTGTCTCCTGCTCCAGTTTTCCCTGTCCCCACCCTAATCACAAAGCACACATCAGCACCTTCTGAAAGATCTTGGCCTGCAAGTCCGAGGGCAGCTGAGAGTAGATTGGCAGCACAGCAAGAGCAGGTGCCTTCTCCAGCTCCTCAAGGTGCTCCACAATTTGCTCTGAGGTCACCTAGACACAAACAGGGGTGAAAACATCAGACTGAAACAAGGGGGTAGGATAGTGCCTGTCCTTCCAACTCACCTCGATATCTTCCTGGCCAGGCATGAAGACAAGGATGTCTCCAGGAGCACCAGACAAGTGGACTTGTAAGGCTTGTTTCACTGCAGCCTCCACATAATCTTCCTGTGGGGTCTGAACAGCACAGCACAGCTCAGGTTAATCTGGACCAGTATCTTTATCTGCCCTGTCCTGTGTGCAAGACTGTAACATGCCACAGCCACTCCTACCCTGTCCTGTGTGTCCCCCTCAGAGTATAGCACACCTAGGTCACAACCCTCTCCTGCCAGCAGAATTTCCATCCATAAATTCAACTATACCTTGCTGAAAAGAATATCCACAGGGAAAGTGCGCCCAGGAATGTGGAAAATGGGAACGTTCCCAAAGAAGGAGGCAAACTTTTCTGCATCCATGGTGGCCGAAGTGACAACAAGCTTCAGATCCGAGCGTCGGGCGACCACCTAGGAAGCAGATGAACAATATGGAATATTCATGCATGGCTGTGGGCTGTTTTCATTCTTACTGAGACAATGGCACAGGACAGAGCTGCTGCTGTACTCCAGAGGCACTGGCTGTGCATGCCAGGGAACACTGACGCTCTATGGTCAGTGCAGTTAAAAAGACCTGCCAACCTCAGCCCAGGAAACCTTAATCCAGCAAAGACCTCTGTATTGTCAGTTCTGACATTCAGCCAGTAAGACTCTGGAGCCATTACAGGAGACCTAACCCCCCAGAGCCAAGCATGCTGGAGCAGTCAAGCGCAGACAGAGCTGTGACAGCCCTGCTTCCCTCTCCTCGTCCTGGCAGAGAAGGGCTGTCCCAGGTCACGCGCCCCACGCTGCCCAGGGCACACACACCTCCCGAAGCAGCCCGAAGAGCACGTCGGTGTTGAGCGAGCGCTCGTGCGCCTCGTCCATGATGATGGCGCTGTAGTTGTCCAGGTCAGCCTCGCGCAGCGACTCCCGCAGCAGGATCCCGTCTGTCATGTACTTGATCACCGTGCTCTCCGACGTGCAGTCCTCAAAGCGGATGGCGTAGCCTACCTGGGAGGGCAGACACACCACAGGGCTCCCGACAGTGCCGTCACTCAGTGTCACTGGGTGCACCCGCGCTCCCTCCTGACTCACCTCCTCCCCCAGGCGCACGCCCATCTCCTCACTGACCCGCTTGGCCACCGACATGGCGGCCACCCTGCGGGGCTGCGTGCAGCCGATCATGCCGTAGTCCGTGTAGCCATCCTCGTGCAGATACTGCGTCAGCTGAGTTGTCTTCCCACTCCCTGTCTCCCCCACCACGATCACAATGCTGTTGTCTCTGAGGAAAAGGAAAAGGCATTTCTTCATAGAGCTTCAAAGAAGGGCTTTTGTGTTCTCTAGCTAAGCATCATCCTACTCAGGCGGGACAGCTGAGCAAACACAAAGCAATGGGTTTTTTCCTGAGAGTACAGCTTCCCAATGGTCATGTTCTACAATTCCTCAACTGAGTTCCCAAACACAGGCCAATGCCCTGGGGATGCCCTGGCAGCCATACCTGAGAATGGAGAGCAGTTCCTGCTGTACAGCAAAGATGGGTAGGTATTGTCTCTGCTCCAGGATCGATTTCTTCTTGGCAAACTCACTGCTGGCTTCACTTTTTTCTTTCATATGTTCAGCAAACTTCTGCTCTGTTCTAAGGAAACACCACAAGTCCTGAAACTGCCTCTCCACACACTTTGCTATGTCTCTAGCCCCTGTTATGAGCTGAGCAGAGTAATTCAGAGCAAGCCCTACTTGTAATCCACTTTCCCATCTTCTGTCACCATCTCATCCTTCTCTTCCTCTTTCTTGATCCCCATAATGTCTCCCAGTTTGGTGCCTGCCAGTTCCCAGTGCTTGTGCTGAGCCTGGAAGGAGAGAGAACGGCGTAACTTTGCCACAGCAAGCACAGACAAAATTCTTCCCCAATCCTACTCCTAAGACTAGGAAAAGGATATTAGTACCACAGTTTCCCAATGCAAAATGCACACTCCACTCCTACATCACGTTCCCCTCTTCCAAATGAACTGAAGCAGAGTTTTAAGACATTGGAATGGACATAGAGACTTCAGGCAAAGGATTACCAACTGCCTCCTAAGAAAATGCTGACTCTTCCATTAAATTTGAACTTAAATCTACACAGATGTGAACCAGAGATAATCTTCCTGTCCTTGCCAAGCGCTCACAGGTTTTTCTCCTGCCTCTGCTGTTAGTTTAGCTACCACCACCATTCCACTCATAGCATAAGAAGGTCAAATCCAGCCCAGTTTCAATGTACAAGCAACATATCTGTAATTTCCCCACACCTATTATGCGAGCTTTAGAGAAAGTCCCTAGAAAACACACCTGAAAACGAATCTGCTACCTTACCCCATACTCCTCCTCCTCACAACTCTTCTGCTGAGACGTGACAAGGTATATCCTATTGCCATGCTGCCTGCTGACAGTCTCTAAGATACCTGACATCCTCCCACCTGTTTCCTTCTCCCATAATCCAAATGTCCAAGTGCAGTGATTCATGTCCCAAAGCAGCGCCCAAGAAAGTCACACCACAGCAGCTGCTGTGAGGCAATGCATAAGCTGGGCTGCCAGGATGTCCCAGCTCACAAACATATGAACTCCTTATATCATTGCTGCCAAAGCCTGAATGCTGCAGAGTCCAAACAAGGCTGTGAGGAACTACCTAACGTGCAGAGTGGGCAGTAAGCCAAAGGGCTGCAGCATACCCTCTTCCGCTCCTTTTGCTCCCTGTGCTTGCGCACCAGCTGGCTGCCTTTCCGAGCTATGATGGCCAAATCCGAGGTGGCATCCTTCACAGGGATCACTGGCTCTGGCTGCAGGGAAAAGGCACTGCTTTACTAAAAAGGCCTCACATGTACAGGGCTCCCTGCCATCAGTGCTTTCAGCCATAATCTCTACCTGCTTGGTGAAGACAATCCTTCCATCTAGGAAAGGGGGCACTAGATTGTGCACCAACAAATGCACTTTAGCAGAGTTATCCTCCTCAAAATCTTCGTCCACTTCAATCCGATGGACCACACCACTGGTCAGCATGCGATTTGTCTCCCAGCGCTCGTTATCCTGCAGGAAACAACATCCCAGAAACACAGTGAAGCCTCACAGAAAGTCACAAGAGATCACACCAGCACACCAAGCTTTGTCCTGGGCATTGCACGGGCAACAGGATGGTTCTAACCTAGTGAACCTGAAACTAAGCACAAGGGAAGGAACAGTAATTTGAAGTAGTAGAGTACAGGAAACTGCCCATGTGAAGCACATGGTCAACAGGACTGTCTCCAAGGAAATGCAGGATAGACACTGCCTGCAAGGCAGTCAGAATACATCAAGATGCCTGACACAGTCCCGCTCATGTAAAGAGAGCAGCTGCCCCCTGCATCCACTGGGCCAACAGCGGAGAGCTCCAGTAATGTACTCAAAACAGCAGGAGGTCTTCTGCACTCCTGCTGCCCTGGACACTGCAATCCACCAGCTACTCCAGCTGTGAATTCTGCCCATGCAGGAGTTGCTGGGCTGGATTTTCCAGGGAAACTCAACCACAGTTTCCGTGTAAGTGTTCCTTCAGCCTGGCCCGAGAGTGTACTCCACCTGAGAGCAAGGGCTCAACAAGTGGATCTTTCAAGAGGCAGCCAACCCCAAGTGTTCAGAGCAGTCAACCATGCCTCCTGGCCCTACCTCATTGATCTGCCGCCGCTGTGCTGAGATCCGCTTCTGCCTCTGCTTGTGCAAGTGCTGCTCGCGCTTCTTCACGTACTCCTCAGAGGAGTAAGCCAGAGGGTTGTGGAACTCATCGTAGCCCTCATCCATCATGTACCAGTCCCGGTCAGCTTGCTGGGAAGGGAGAGGTACAGCACTGAGTTCTGCCCACTCCCCACAGCCTGATGCCCCAAGCCCCTGGCCTGTCCCCGACTCTCACCCGCTGGTCATCCTCCCACTGCTGCCGCTCCTCTTCTGTCTCAAAGGCGATGCCCTCCTCCCCTTCCGTGCGCCGCCCTGGGGTGAGCCAGACGGTCCAGAGAGTTCCCAAGGAAACCCCAACTCTGGGCCACAGGAAAGGGGATTGCACATTGCCCACCCCGGGCAGCTCAGCCCAGACTCCTCACCTCTCCCTCGGGACAGGCGTGGCGTGGCCCCCAGATGCCTCCGGTCATCAGCCCACTCATTGTATTTGTACGATGGGGTCGGCAGCGGTGTCTTATCAGAGTAGCGGCTCCTCACAGACCTGGAAACACAGCAGATGGAGGAGCTGGTGCCCACGGACAGACCTTTCTCATACATACAGAGCCCCTGTTCTGCAGCTCCACAGCTCACAGCACAGCCTCAGGCACTGTACCTGTCCCGCTCCCGCCGGTCTGTGTCCCGCAGCGATGGCAGCCGGTGGCTGCGCTCTGAGTCTCGATAGGAAGGTGTGGGAGATGGAGATTCCCACTGCGAGCGATGGGCATTGCTGTAGCCACTATCATCCTCCTCCCAGCTGGAGCGAGATGGTGTGGCTGCATCTGGCAGAAGAAATGGGGTTTGACACCTGTTGCTCAAACAGTGGCCCTGAGCACCTGGAGCCGCCTAACATCTTCTAAGAAAGGAGCATGGAGAGAGAGTTACCCATTGGCCCTCGCTCTAAGAGAAGGGACTGACCCGATGGTTGCAAGCAATTTCCAAAGGAACGTATTTCTATCACACAGACCCAGAACAGATCCTACTGTGCAGAGATCTGACAGAGTTTCAAACACACACAGCTGGCACATTGTTCCCAGACCCAAGCTGAGCTGGAAGTTTCATGCTTGCCCTAACCACAAACATTACAAGACACAAGCTTTTCTACCACCCTTGTCCTGCAAAAACAGCAGGAAACATAAAAAACTCCAAGCCTCTCCCTATTAGGTCTCACAAAAGAGCTCTACCGGGTCCCACTCCCACCTTTGGGCCGATGCCGGGGGCTCTCAGGTTCACTCCTCCTGCCACTCCGCTCTGACGAGCCATCCCTCTCTGATCTGCTGTGGTGACTCCTCTCCCGCTCCTCTGCAAAAACAAAATAGAATCAGATGCTTATTGCACAAACAGGCTTCCCAAGTCTGCTGCAAAAATCACCACGAACGTTAGTAAAGACTATAAACAGGACAAAGGACAAGCCCAGACCCAAATCAAGAAGAACCACAATGGTCTCTGAGCAATTACCACGGTCTCGTTTCCGATCGTGGTCTCGATCCCTACTGCGTTCCTTCTTCCGGTCCTTTTCCTCCTTGGAGGAGGCAAAAACTCCATGTTCCCGACGCTCCTTTTCCCGCTGCCGGCTGCGTTCCAAGAACTCCTCGCTGACACCCCCAGTGTAGGAAGGTGTCTCCACATGGACAGAACGGTAATGTCTGGGCAGGCAGAGCAGAGAGAACTGCTCAGAAGAGCTGAGCAACAGCTGCCCTTGGGCTGGTCTCGTACAGATGCAGCCGCAGCCTCTGCCACAACGCCCCGCAGCCCACACCGGAGGCTGCAGCCCCGCCTGCGCCCACCCTGCGCTCCGCAGCCGGCGGGACGGCCCCAGGAACCCCCCTGCAAACGCCACCTGTTCCTGCGAGCTCTGCGGCTGCTCCGCTCGGCCTCGTCCTCTTCCTCTTCCTCGGCGCTGCCCGCCTCGTCACGACCCTCTTCCCAGTCCTTATAGGATGCGACACGGGATCGCTTCCCGCCGGCCGCCTCCTCCTGGCGCTCCCGCCGCTTCTGCGCCGCCAGCACGTCCAGTCCCAGCAGGGAGACGCGCGGGGCCGGTGCCTTAAAGATGTGCTGCTCGGCGCCCCGCGGCCGCAGGACCAGCCCGCCCGCCTCGCCGCTCGGGCTCGTCCCCGACAGCCGATGCAGCGACTCCTCGCTCGCCGCCGCCATCGCGGCCGCAGCGCCGCGCGGGCCCCGCAGTTCCTTCAACGACCGTAACCCGGCTCCCGGAGCGCCGCCATAGCCGCGCCACAGTGCTCGGCAGGAGGAGCCCCTCTAGCCAAGCGCACCATAGACACGGAGGCCAGAGCCTATGGGAGAGCCGCCACCATAGAGTCCAAACAGCGCTAGACAAGCCCCGCTGGCGGACTTCCGGCGGGCGCGGCCGCCACCGGGTCACGTGGGCGCAGGGCGGCGGCCCGGGCCGGGCCGGGTCGGGACGGGACGGCCTCACGCTCATACTCTGCTCTCGGCTGTGGGCTCCATCAGCAGCTGGGGCCTGGCTGCGCTCAGGCCCTGTCCCGGTAGGAAAAAGGAGCAACGCCATAGCCCGGGGCTGCCCATCAGCCAGCCGTGAGTCAGAGCTGGACCCTGCTGTTACAGAGGTCAAGGCTGCAGTTTTGGGACCCAGCTGCTTCCAGCCCCAACACTGGTCCTCTGGAGGGCCAGGTCTTCAGCCAGGCAAGGATAGACACAGCACTGGGCCCATCCAGAGACATACTGGCGTTGCTCACCCCATGCTCATAGCAGCCTCCTCCTGCAGGCCATTCCTGCTCACCCCTTTTATTGCCACCTCCTTCGCCCTGGTGCAGCCAATGAGCCCCCGATCGGACCCTGGTGCCTGCAGCCAGCACAACTCCCAGCAGCAAGAGCACAAAAAGCCCCACCTTGCTTAGCGTCAGCCTGGCAGAGGCTCGCAGGAAGCTGCCAAGCCCTGACAGGAGGCCAGCGTGCCAGGAGTTTCCCAGCAGTTGTAAACAATTTTGGTGAAGTGCTGTTGTGCAATCCTGTTCTGCAAGGTGGATTGTGAGAGGCTGCTGAGGGAATGCTTTGTGCAGGGCGAGCTGTTGCTCAGGAAAAGCCCAAGATGCAGTGAGTTTGGGGTGAAGGAAAAGTCAGCACCAGAAGTCCCAAAACAAAACCAGACAGAAACACCTTTGATCAGGCCCTTTCCATAAGTGACAGGGCTGACTGCAGCCATCTCCAAACAGCTGTGTCCTGGCACCCAGCATCATCACTGCCTTCCCTCCACACCTAGAGCCTAGCCTCAGACAGAAGTCTCTGCCAGGGGAGGCCTGGTGCACTTGTCAGTCCATCCCAGAGCTCCGAGTGGCTTCGCCCACCAGGAGGAGTGGGAGCAACAAGGAGAGCTGATTCTGCTCAGCTGAGGAGAGCTACACTGCATCCCTCCAGCCCATAGGGTGTCCCCAGAGCAGCACACAGGACCAGATGAGCCAAATGTTTATTGACACTCAGTTCTGCTGTCCACAGGGAAGCCAAAACACAGTTCTGAAAAGCAGCACTGTTGTGAAGGCCCTGTCCCCTGCTCCACCCATCAGACCCTAAACCAGGACCTTGTCTCAGTCCCAAGTCTGCCCAGCACTGGAATTGTCACACCCATCCCTGGTCAGCCAGGGCTCCTCCCAGCTAGACCTTCACTGTGCAGCATGTCAGCAGCGATGATCTGCCCCAACTGCCTCCATGACGCTCCTGAAGCCCTGCTCCCTAACCAGTGACAGCGAGTGGCGGGACTGGGCTGGCACTGTGGCTCAGCCCCACAGTGCCACTGCTTGGCCACCAGCACACAGCTGTCCAGAGCTGGACCAGGGGCTCTCTGGGGATGTGCCTGGCCTCCACTCACCTCAGCAGCTCCTCCAGTTCCCGTTTCACTGCCCCCACCACAGGTGGCCCGTGGTACACAAGTGCTGTGTACAACTGCACAAGCGAGGCTCCGGCACGGATCTTCTCCAGGGCATCCCGCCCACTGCTCACCCCACCCACGCCGATAATGGGCACCCGGCCTGTGGGCAGGCCGCAGGGTCAGGATGACACAGGCAGTGCTGGCATGCGCCCCCAGCCCTGCTCTGCCATCACCTTGAGTGAGAGTGTACATCTCCCTGATGGTCTGCGTGGAGAGCTCCCGCAGGGGCCTCCCGCTGAGGCCCCCTGGCTCCGTGCGCTGCCTGCTCCGGAGGCTGCTGGGGCGGCTCACCGTGGTGTTGCTGACTATCAGTCCATCCACACCTAGCTGCAGGGCAGGCTATGAGGACACAGCTTCCACAAGCAGCCCAGCCCTCCCCTTCCCTCCTGCCAGGTCAGGAGCTCCCAGCACACAACCCTGAAGCTTGCCTGGGGAAAAAGCTGCCCCTCACTGCCTGGGTCACCCAATGCCTGAGTGACACACATGGGCCCTCACAGACTCTGATCGACCCAGGACACCATCCCTACAGCAGCCAGAGAGCTGCAGGCGTACGTGTCTTTCAGAGAGGTGACTTGCCAGGACCACCACAGTACTGCCTCCAGTGGCCTCCCCCTCCTTCCTCCTCACCTCACAGACAACACTGGCGATGTCCTGCTTGTCCTCTGCAGTGAGGTCAGGGGCAATCTTCACCAGCACGGCTGGCTTACACTTGCAGGGCAGCAGGTCCCTCTCCAGCAGCACCTGTCAGTGCACATGGCAGTGCATGGCAGGGAGATGCCTCCTTTCCCAGCTGGGAGCTACGGACACCCCCCACCACAGGCAGTACAGGGACAGCGCCTGCTCCTCTATGTGGCACCAAAAACAGGAAAGGCACCCTTGGTACAGGGCCTGGAACACACAGCAGGCAATGCCCCGCTGCTGCTGAGCCCTTTGCTGGGATACAGAGCCCTAGTACACCCCACAGCAGCAGCTGACAGGGACATTTTAGTGGTCCTGCCCAGCACGTGGGAAAGTCACCCCCACTCTTCCCTGTGCTTGAGCAAATCCACTGGCTACAGCAGTGCAGATGCTGCCAGAAGATGGGATGTATCTAGTGCTGGAGCTGTGATCGGGGCTGGCTGGGGGGCAGCACCCACCTTGCTCAGCAGGTCCCGCAGCTCAGCCTTGCCCTGCAGGTCCCGCAGCCCTGGGGTGTTCGGGCTGGACACGTTCACAACAAGGTAGTCAGCCAAAGGGCCCAGTGTCCGGACCCCAGCCACGTAGTCAGCTGCAGCATCAGTAGAGCTCTTGTTCTTGCCCAGGTTGACTCCAAGAGGCATCCCAGCTGGAACACAGACACGGCTGAACTAGGGCAGCAGGACCAACCACCACCCAATGGCCAGAGCACCTGAAAAAGGAGGTCCCAGGACCAGCTAAAGTTAAGATGGGCCTGGGACTGTCCTGCAACCACAGAAGCACTGCTACAGTCAGCCCAGTCTGCAGCTCTCAGCACCACAGCCTTCAGCCTGGCAGGGGTTGCCTTCAGGATCTGCCCAGATGGGGTCCTCTTGGCTTTGGCTACGTCAGCAGACACATCCTGCCCAAAGCAGCAAGTGGAGCTTGATCCCAGAGAAAACAGCAGGAGAAATGTGCCTAGTCACAACACCAAGGGTGAGACTACAGTCGTGCAAGTCTTGCTGTCCAGGTGTTCTTGGCTTCAGCCAGGGTGCTCCTGTGCCAGATACTGGCATTACACACCAATCCTGGTCTACAGGTACCCAGGAGATGCCCAAACCTACCCTGCAGACCCAAGAGCAAAGGCTTACAAGCTTGTCTCACCAGCAGTGAGCCTGATCTGTGTCTCCTGGCGGGCTCGCAGCCTGCGCTCCACCACAGCATGGCCATGGCTGTTGAATCCATACCTGCACCAGGGCAGAGGCGGTTCAAGGCTGGGTTACGTCTGCAAGCCCCGAACAGGACATGTGAGAAGCACAACGCAGATGTGTGGTCTCTGCAGCTTCGCTCAGCACATCCAACCAAAAGCCACCACAGCACCAACCAAAGACCTGGGACCACCCAAATATACACCCTCTCTCACGGCGGGCAGCCTGCAGGACGTGGCACAACAGCTGTCCTCACATCCCACCTGTTGATGACCGCCTCGTCCTCTGCCAGCCGGAAGACCCTGGGCTTGGGGTTCCCTTCCTGGGGCTCGGGCGTGACAGTCCCCACTTCCACAAAGCCAAAGCCCATCTTGTACAGCCCGTCCACAGCCTCACACTGCTTGTCGAAGCCAGCAGCCAGGCCCAATGGGTTGCGGAATCGCTGCCCGAGGACTCGAACCTCCTGCGGGGCGGGAGCGCACGGACTCCAGGAACCATTGCCAAAGCCCCTCTCCAACCCCGCTCCCGACAGACCCGGCCGCCTCCCCCGCCCTATCGGCTGTCCTTACTGNGTGCCCTCCTCCCCGCCCTCGAGACGCACCAGCGCGGGGCTGTCGGGACGGCCGGGGGGCAGCAGCCCGAGGGCGGCGGCGCGCACAGCCAGGCCGTGGGCGGCCTCGGGGGGCAGCGCCCGGAGCGCGGGCATCACCGCCGCGTACAGCCGCTCGTCGCCTGCCGCCAGCGCCGATCCCAGGAGCACCGCGCAGCCTCCGAGCGCCAGCGCCCGCAGCCGGCCCTGCGCCAGGTCGTCAGCAGCGCAGCAGCAGCGATCCCCCGCCGCAACCACACCCGGCCTGGCCCGATCCCACACCACCCATACCATCCCATCTTATGCCGTCCCGTCTCCTCCCGGCCCGCCCAGGCCAGGCCCGGCTGTCCCCAGGGTCCCCCCCACCATCCCCGGCCGCTCACGCGCAGCGGCGCCGCCATCATGCTCAGCCCCACGCGCGAGGGCGCTTCCGGGGGCCCCCTCCGTGATTGGCGGAGGCCGTACCCTTCCAACCAATGGCAGCGCAGCACAGGTCGCGGCAAGAGGCGCCGGGCGCTGCGCGCACACGGCGAGCGCGGGAGCGCGCTTTATTGAAGGGGTACAAAGGCCCGAGCCCGGGGAGGCGGACAAGGACGGGACACGGGCTGTACAGCCGCGGGACAGCTGCACACAGTGCCACCAACACGTACATCACAGTCCCGGGATGCCTCGCCCGTGGCTCGGGTAGGGTAAACAAGGTGCTGCTGCATATCCCGCCAGACCATGCTCCATGCCTCGTCCCCTCACCTCAGTAGTCCACAGCCCCTCAGCACCCGTGAGAAAAGCTGCTGCATCAAAACCCCGAGGGCAGAGCCTGTTTAGCTCTGCCCACTGTGAAGCCAGTCAATAGGCCCAGGCCGACAGTGCCACCCTTCTACAAACAGACCCCACCGAGAACACCAGCAAGGGCTCCCCAAGAGAAAGCCTCTGCTGGCAGGTACAGAGCCTTCATGGAGGCAGCCAGGAACAGTGCCCAGAACATCATGCACAGCTTCCCCATACAGCTACCCAGACTGACAGGGGCTCTTCCGTGCCTCACAACATTCCCCACAGTTCATCTCCTGGGGCAGCAAACATCAGGAAAGCGGCAGCACCTGGTGTAAGTACAGCAGGAAGAGAGCTCAAAAAGAAGAGCACGTTCATTGGAGGTTAATACAGGAAACCAATTTCAAAGGGAGTCTGTTTCAGAGAGATGTCACAGCTCCTTCCCCTGCAGCCCAGGAAGTTTTACGTTTTCTTCTTCAGCTCCTCAAATCTCCGTGAAAGATCATCAAAGTCAATGTCTTCCGAGGCAGAAGAGTTGGCGCCAGCAGATGCTGTTGGCAGCGTGTCTGGCACAGATGGCAATTCAGGCAGCACAAAGTTATCAACAGTATTAGGAGCTCCAGCTCTTGGTTTAGGAGAAGCTTCTGGCTTGGGCTCAGGCCCTGTTTGTAAGAGAAGTATCACTGCACCTCACCATCAGCACACACCCGTTGGGCCAAAGGGAGGCCCACAAAGGAATGGTCATTCTAGCAACAGGCAGTACCTGTGGGTTTTTCTGAATAGCCCCTAATACCCAAGGTTTTCCAAACCTCTACATACTCACCAGGCACTAATGCAGCAGGATCCTTGTCAGTGTTAGGCTCATCAATCTGAAAGAGACTCTCAGTCACTACAGCTCTGTCCCAGCAGGCATGGTCACACCAGCACGCAGGCAGAGCTCAGAGGCACAGCTCCAGCAGAGCAGTGCACACTCCTCCCCACTCCTAGCAAGCAGCCATGGCTTTGCAACAACCTCCCTCTCTTCCCAAGAAACAGAGGCAGCTCTTCAGCTTTTCTCTCCCTCCTTGTCAACTCAAGCAGCTTCACTGATGTGGAACTGGATCAATTGACATATCCACCATCAGGTCTGAAACGTTTATCAAGGCTGCCAGTGGCAAAACACCACCCCCTTCATCCACATCATCACAGCTTCTTGCTGCCTTTCTTCATGAACCACTGACAAGCCCTTGTGACTGAAATGACCCATCTCAGGTCTTGGTCTGTCTGGGAAAAAGGCTCGTGGCACACTCAGCTGTGCTAGTAAAACTTCTTATTCCCCACGTGCTGCAGCCCTCAACACCCATTCATACCCAGTTCACCTGCACCTGTGAGAACACAAAGTGTCAGCACCCACAATGCTCAATTGTGCTCCTCTCAACTCAGGACAATGCAAAACCAAAGAACATTTCACCAAAAGGAGAGTAGGAAGCATGATGACAAACTGTAGCAACAAAAACCACAGACAAGCACAGAAAGGGAAGTCTCCAGCCTCTGCTTTGCTGTCCCCAAGGACTGAGGAAAGTCTGTTAGTCTTTAAACATACAGCATTTGGGTGAGCCAAAATTGTCATCCAGGCTCTTAATTAGCTCAAAAGCCGTAATTAAACAGACTCAAGGTGATAAACCCTTCACACTGCAAAAACCAGAACTTGTGGATTCTGCTTATTAACTGTTTATCACCACTTTAACAAAGCAGCAAGAGAAATCTCAGCTTTCCTTTGCAGCCAAAGCACAGAGCTGAATGAGGAACTTCTCTCCACAAGTCATCCTTCCATCATGTGCACTCAGTGATTCACTACACTAGCACCACCCCAAAAGCTCCAAAGGTTGGCAGCAGTATCCTTCACAAACACTTCCCTTCTATGTGGCTAGCACTGCACTCTGAGGATCCTTCTGCTGCCTGCAATGGCCATTCACCTCAGGCACTTACAGACTCGTATGTGGGTGGGTTTGCCGGAATTGGTGGCGGGTGGATGGCATTGAAAGGCTGGTAGGTCCCCACTGGCAGGCCACTGAAGTTCTCCTGTACAGAGAGATCAGTCATGCACCAGACTACTCATCCCAGACACCACATGCCTACAGCTGCCACAGGAGTCACAGGAAACAGTCTTAGATAAATGCAGGCAAGTGTCCAAGTGGGCAAGACTTTACGCTTACAAGGAAGAGATTCTCAAGTATTAAGTCAGATGCAGTCACCTGGAGCAGGCAGCCCCAGCCAACTGGACTGTGGGTTGTTCTGAAGAACTAGCACAGGTAAACATTTCATCTTTCAAGGCACAAGAAATACCAGGCCAATAAATACTCTGCCATTTCTGGCCTATGTGCAGTATTGCAGAATAGGAAAGAGGTTTCTGGCTCTCACAAGGCTTTGAATTGCCCTCATTTGTCACACAACAGCACCTCAAGGACCCAGACCTGGCACAAGCCCTCAGCATGTTTATGCCTGGGCCAACAGCCAGCTGATGATACTTGGACCAGATTTTCCACAAAAAGTACTTCAGCACTACCATATTAAGACTCCAAGCCATCCCACTATTCTGCTCTCCAGTCTACATAGATATCCTGTAAATTGCTTAATTCAGAGAACAGAGTTCTTTTCAGCTCCTATCTTCCACCCTTACCACAAATCATCTGCAAGAGCCATTGGCTCAGTCTTCTCCCCTTGCAGGTCTGAAGGCAGGGCTCTCCTGCATTTTTCTGTGCTATTCCCACCCCACAGCACTCACCTGATTTCCTTGACTGAATCTTGGCACACTACCAGCCTACCAACTTCAAAGTGCAGCTCCAACTCCTGGACAAAAGCTTGGCAGTCAGAAGACTGCCTCAGGAGTTAAGTCTGGACTCCTCTGTTCCCTGAAGGCAAAGAGGGCTGGCTGGAGAACAGGGGTAGGAACCTCCACAGTCAAGAAGCAACATCAAGCTTCAGCTGCACTGCCAACAGCCTCCATCCCATGCAGTCTCACACCAAGAAGATGGCCTTCCAACACACTGAGCTACCAGGTACAGTCAGTGGGCACAGGGCTAAGCACCACAATGGGAGTCTTGCACAGAAAAAGGAAATACACAAAGCCCAGGAACTTACCGGTCCCTTTGGAGGTGGATAGGAGAAGGGTGGATTTGTTGTTGGCATGGGCATGGGCATCATCACGGGCATGGGTACTAACCCATCATGACCTATCATCGGGGCTGTAAATCCACCACCTCCGCCCCCTCCATGGCCACCCTTCTTCACATCATCCGTGAACCCCACATCAATTAGATCTGCCTCTCCGCCTGCCGGGGCTTCAGCCTGCAAAGGGTGGGAGAATTCTGCTCACCAACACACCTCTTTTATGATCACTGCCTTCTGTACAGCATTAGATGCAGCATTTGTCAGTGGACAAGATGAGAATACACAACAAGAACAGAACAGAGAGCAGCTATACAGTGGTATTAATGGGAAACAGAATGGGAACCAGGCTGTAACACGTGTAACTACTGCCACATGCCATAGGGGTACACGAAAGAACAAGGATCATGCTGGGGCTGTCTAGAAGACACTAAAGCACAAGGACCATCCAGTTCACTGAAATGCCACATCCTGGGGCTCACTCACCATCACCACTGAGTCAGGCTCATAGGGCACATTGTAGTTTTTTGCAATCTCGATGAGGTATCTCTCCACCAGGATCTTGGGTGGTGCTTCCACACTCAGCTTGTGCATCAGCTGGAACAATGCAGGGCCAATGCAGCACCCAACAGCTCTGTACCAGTGCCATCCCAGCCAGGGCTACCAGCTGCAGGCAGCAGCAGGCAGCCCTGGGGAGGCCTCTCCACCCAGTACAGCATGCTGCAGGCAGCCACAGGCCAGGGCTCTATATGCTCTACCCTTCCCCATCCCCAACCAGCAGAGCAGGGCCTCAGCACCATCCTCCAATGTAGGTGAGCCCTGGTTGCACAGCACCTGCCATGCTCCAGAGTGACTGCAATCATCAGCCACTAGCCACGGGCCCAAGGGGCAGCAAGTCTCGGCAGGTGTGGCTGCTCTGCCAGTTCCACCTGTTCTACCAGTTCATTACCCTGTCATTGACTGTCCCAATCTGGTTTGTCCGGCACAGCTTCCCATACTCCTTGCTGTACTTAGCACACAACTGATCAGCAACCTGCAGTAAGAGAGAAACTCCAGAATATGCACACCTCTGCTGTCCCCACCTCAAACCACATACCCACCTCCCTCCTCTATTGCTCCCACTGAGCACCCTAGTTCAGCAGCTGCAGCCACCCCAGATGCTCCAAGGACATTTGGTTTCTATCTGCAGAGCCCATAAAGTCCTCTATTTTAATGATACAAAGTCCCAGACAAGGGCTTCCATCAGCATCTGACAGTATCACCCCCACTCTGCATGTACAGCATCCCTCAAGCAACCCTACTCACAATCTTCAGCTCAGCCACTTCAGACTGGAGGCGTGGTGCAGCCCAAATCAGTGTCGATACTGCCTCTGCCAGGCCAGAGTCCAGCTCCCTACAACCAAAGAAAACAATTCTCTCTCCACCTCATACACCCAGCCTTTGCTGCCTTAATCTGCTTAGCCTTTAAGTTCCCATCCAACACAATAGGCTCCACAGTCTTCCCTACCCAGGGGAAGAAAAGGTCTCTGGAGAGACAAAATGGGTGCCCTTCTGCCTCGCAGATGTGCCCCCAGCAGTGCCCCTTCCTGAGTCCAGGACCCTCTCAGCCAGAGCTTACTTCATGGACTGGATCAAGCCAAAGCGGGCGAGCAGCAGATCGCAGTACAGCTCCAGGATCTCCATGGCCTCCACAAGGTAATCTTCACGGATGATGTGCTCCACACGAATCCTGGCACGCTCATCTTTTCCTGCTGCCAGGTAATCTGCAATCTCCTTCCTTGCCTTCTGGGCCAGCTCAGCTGCAGCACACATCCCGAGCCTGGTCACTGTGCTGGCCTGGGCTGCTGCCTCCAGACCGCCCACAGCCCCATCACACATAAAGCCACCACCTCCTCTCCCCTCTCAAACCACTCAGAGCTCTCATGTGCAGGCCTGAGCACACTTAACTCATGGGAGAAAGGAAAGTGGACTTCAGGCTGCTGCAAACACTCCTGCACCTACAACCTCCCTGCAGAGTTAGCCAGGACCACAGACCTTACCTGTGTCAGGGCAGGGCAGGTGGGGAGAATCTCCCACAGCACCCAAGGAGTTCCCCACTGTGCTGTTAGCATATATAGCTACTACCTCACAAACTGCACTCCAACAGGAAGGTGGAAAGAGGCCAGACTGTGGCCAGCCTGCTCCCTATGCACTGGGGTAGGCTGTAAGGCCTAGGTCCAGCAAGGAAGATCAAAAACCTACTCCATACTTGGCCCATGAAAGTACCCTGACTGGAGAAATACCTTCTCAAGTCTCCTGAGCCCCAAAAGCATCGTGGGTCCCACCTGCCCCCTTAAATACTCACTCTTTTTTTTCTCCAGTAGTTTGAGGCGATTGATGACGAGGCGCAGGTTGACTCGCAAGCGCTCTGCCTTGAAGCCAGAGCCCAACATGATCAACGCTTTCTGTGGAGAAGAGGGATGGTCACTGGAACCAAGAACTGCCAGTCGGCACACCAGACGCTGTTTTACTGCGGGAGAGGCCAAGAAATTCCCCGAACAAACAAGCCCCGGTCTGCCAATCCTGAATCTAGTTAATTATAAGTAACTGAACCTCAAACGCTCGTTATTACTTTTCCTACTTCACAATCCTGCATCTAACCAAGACCAACAGGATTAGCCTTAGAAACCTCAAGGAAACTTCCTGGACATTTTTTAAGAAACAGAAAAGTCAACGAAAGAGCCAAGCCCACCTTTGTCCTATCAAAATACAAGTTATAAACCAGCTATATAATTAACTCGAGGACTGTAGAAACTAAGGTTGTAACAATCTCGTCACCAGAAGAAAAAAGCTATCATTCCACGTTCCCCACATTCTTCCTGCCTACTGAACACACGCTCACTCTCCCAGGAACAAGATCAAAGTATTAACCCTACAGAAAGTAAGCTCTAACAGTACTTAATTCTGTTTGCCAAGAACTGTTCATCAAAAAAAAAAAAAAAATAAAGCGTTTCCTTAAGAGATATCACATACGAAGACCTCGGCTGGCATGTCACATCCCCATCCCGCCCTGCTGGTCCTGCACTGCCCAGCGCGGAGCGAGCCATGACCTGATCCGGCTGCCAGCACAGCCGCCAGCCACACCAGCCGCACGGCGAGACTCGCCGCGTCCGGCCCAGTGCCCAGGGACAGGTCGGACAGCGCGTACAGTGCGCAGGACGCCCTGCGAGAGCTCCACCGGCGCAGCTGCACCAGAGGCCTGAGGGGAGAAACCCCTCTTCCTCCCCAACTCGGTGGCATCAGGCACATCCCACAGCACGAGCAGAGCAGATGCCAGGGGCGGGTCCCAGGACTGCAGGAGACCCTGGGGCAGGGCTCCCCGTCACCTCCTCAGACACCGTGCGCTCCCCACGGCCCCGCTCACCCGTCCCACGGCCCGGCCTCGGGCTCACCTCCCACCGCTCCGCAGGTCTCTGCCACCCAAAATGGCGCGCGGCGTCTGCGAGCCTTCATCGCGTGCGGAGTGATCCTCATAGCCGGCACTCCCCGCACCCAATCCCGCCGCTCCCCGCACCCAGTCCGGGGCACAGTCCAGCTGGCGCGGCGGGTGCTGTCCCGGCCCGCTTCCGTAAATGCAGCCCTGGCGCAGCGGCGGCCGGGGAGGGACGGGCACGGTCTGGGGGAGCGGCGCAGAGGGACTACATGGCCTGGCGGAGGAATCCTGAGCGCGTCTCGCTGGTACCACGCCTGATAGACGCCCGCCGGTGCCCGCCCCCGGCGCGGCGGTTCCGGCAACGCGGCGTTCCGCCGGCTGCTGTGACCTGGCTGTGGGGTCCTCGGCTCTCTGAGGGCCGCACGGCGCTGGCGCCACCGCCAAGGAGAGTCGGAGCGGAGTCCAGCCCGGGCCTGGGCTCGGTGCCGCAGCCCCCGGGTAAGCGGGCCCAGCGGGCGTTCCGAGCGGGC
>VXBI01005282.1:1283058-1303742 GCA_013397375.1 Toxostoma redivivum
GGCTGATCCCGCGGCGGCGCTCGGTGGTCCGTGAGGGGAGGTGGCCCCGAGCCCCGGGGCGGTTCTCCCCTCAGCAGGTGCGCGAGTTCATAACACGCGTGGTGGGTCTAAGTTAATACGAAACCCGTGCATTTTGGCCTTGTAGGGTGCGCGAGATCCTGGTGAGCCGGCTCCCGGTGAGCTGCCGGCGGAGGCGGCCGGAGCAAGCGAGCCCCGTCGCAGGCACGGATGAGCCCCCTCGGGCAGTCGGGAGTCAGGCGCTGGGCTGGATCCATGGCAAACAGGTGAGACGATTCAGCTGATGAAAAGCCGGCACCTGAGGTCCGCGGACGAGCCGGTGCTAACGGTGCCGAGCCGTGCCCCTCGGTGCCGAGCGGTGCCGAGCCGTGCCCCCGCGCCCGTGCTCCCGGCGCGCACTCCGGCGCGCCCTCCGCCATCTTGCCCGTCTGTCTGTCCGCTGCCCTTTGTCTGTCCGCGGCTCCCGGCGCCGCGGCGGGGCCGGGTAAGCCGGGCCGGGCTAGGGCTGCCGCCCGCGAGGGGCGGAACGGGCCCCGCGGCCGGACCTCGGCTGCCGGGGCTGCTGTGCGTGGCAGGGCTGCCCGCTCGGGACCTCGGGGGCCCGGGCAGGGTTCTCGCCTCCGTGGTGATGCCAGAGCGGTCGCGTCCCTTTGTCTGTATGTCCGGCCGCTTGCGGGCCCTTCCTTCCTAACCTCCCGTGTGCTAGGACTGCTGGCTGGATCCTGCTGTCTGCGGAGCTTGCCGAGATCTTCGTGTCCATCCATCTGAGAAGGCTGATGGATCTCTGTGTCCATCTGGCAGTGCGAGGCTAACAGGATCCTTTTGTCCGTCTGTCAGAGAAAGCTGATGGGATGTCTGTGTGTCTCTTGTCAGCGAGAGGCTGATGAAATCCATATGTTTGTCCCTCTGAGGAGGCTGACGGGATCTCCGTGTCCATGTGTCTTGTGGGAAATGGGTACAGCTCCTCCTTTTGTCTGCCTCTCTGAGAGGACTGTTGGAAATGCCACCTTTCTCTGTTAGATCGACAACAGGGATGGTTATTAGGCTGCAGGAATGGGCAGGAGGGAGAAGGCTGTTCGGACTCAGGTTACAGTAATTTTTGAAGAGGACACTCGCCTTTTGGGAGGGGCAGAATTGCTTAAACCTTTGCCTGAGGACTGGGTAGTTCTGCTCATGCACAGTGCTTTGTGCCATGCTTGTGGATGGTACTGGATGCTGGCCTGGAATCCAGCTGTGGTGGTGCAGAGCAAGCCCCATAGGCAGAAGGGTGGAGAATGACCCTGGGACAGCTAGCAGAGCTTGGCCAGGGACTTGGAGGGTTTTAGTGAAGTGTGTAACAGACTCTTCTCTTCTCAGATGAACCCTCTGCAGAGGGGAGGAACACTCTGTGCTCCCAGGTCAGGGAAACATGTCCCGTCGGAAACAGACCACTCCTAACAAAGTTCACTGTGAGTATGATGTTACACAGTATTGTGGGACTCTTGCTTTGGCTGGGTTGTGAAGTGAGGTGGGGAGGAGTGGAATGATGGGAGTGATGGGAAGGGACAGCTTGTGGGGAATGGTGATTACTCATGTTTTGTCTTAGGGTGTATAAGAAGAGAAACTGGGCTCTGTGCATCAGGGAAGCTGGCTGTGTCCTGGCATAGCAGGACAGGGATAGGCTTGAACAAACAGCTGATGCTGTAAAGGTAGGTGTGTACGTGTAGGGCCTGTAGCTGGGCTTTGCATTCACACTGCCAAAAGTACAAGTTGGAGTACTAGAAAATGTGGCTTGGGGCTCTGGCCTCTCTTGGGTAGCATAGGAAGTTCTAGGCAAGGTGGCTGGAGCATGCTGGCTAAAAGCCAGCAAGTCCTGGGTTTTGATATTCATCCTACCACAGACTCAGCTGACTGGCCTTGGGCATGTTACTTAAGCTCACTGTACCTCAGTTTCCTACCAGATAATGAAATAAAGCCATTTGCTCTTTCCTGTCAAGGATTGGGTGGTGGCCAGGTAATTTACAGGACAAATAAATGCTGTCTGCCAGATCATTCTTGAACTGAGGTGGTAAGATGAATCTCTGTTTCTCCATCATTGCCAGGAGCTTAGCATTTGTTTGACAGTGGAAGGGCTGAAGATGCTGTGCATCAGCACTTCTTGTGGAAGTGCTACAGCCAGGCGCCAATGGAGCTGGGAGACAAAGATGGAGAGGGGAAACAGCACATGTATAGCTTTTGTTTGGCAGCAGAGGGAATTTGAGGGGCTTGAAACTATGCCCTTGTTCGTACCCAGGTTTGTGGCTGGAAACATGCTTGGAATTTGGGCTGGAATTAGGAAAACAAGTTTCCATTTCTGTAGATCTGTGAGAGCAAGGCTGCTGAGAGGGCTCTGTGTTTTTTTGGCTGCAGTACCTGTCAGGAGTATGAGAGAGAGCTGAGTGCTGCAGCCCTAACACTGCCTCATTGCTGGTGCTGCTGGCTTGCATGTCTGTGTGTTTGTGTGCTGCCTCTGTGCACAGGCACACAATGGCATCTGTGCATGCTGCTCTCTGTGCACGGGGGAGCACTGGGCTGGAGCTGACACCTTGCACACTCGGTGAGTGCACTGGGAAGAGCTGCCTCTGTCTGGGACCTGCAGCCCCACTGGCTGGGCAGCTTGGCAGAGCTGTCCTTGTTGGCCAGAGTGAGGTTCTCAAGGAGTGTGGCTTGTGGCACCTGCATTGCCTTGTGCTCTCTGATTCTTGCTTCTGGTTGCTGGGTTCCCCAGTGGGCAGAGTATAGGGGTAATTTGTCTGATAGTACATTAATGACTTTGGAGCTGTCATTCTTAGAGAGATTTGCTGTGTCTGGTATTTTGTCCTGTGATGCCAGTTACATGCCTTGTGTCCACACACTTCTGCTTCTTAGAGTGCCCAGGTATTACTGCTGCCATTGAGCTCAGGTTTATGTCATGTATGCACTTAAGCTGTCTCCCCTGGGCTGGAGTTGGGATCTCCTGAGTATGGAAACCAAGAGCTACAGCAGCTCTTATGGTGCAGATAGAGTTTCTGTTTAGCTGGGTGCTTTCCTGCACTTCGCTGCATAAGGGTTATGTTCTTCAGGAGCTTGTACTATCCTATACAAAACTTGACATATCACAAAATTCAGCTGTGCACTGTTTTCACAGTGAACATTGCTTTTTTATCTGCAATACAATGATTGTATCTCCAGTCTTGGTTTCGGAGGAAGCTGTCTGACAAACACCCTACCGGGGGCAGGAGGTTATAGCATCAGGTGTGCCATGGAGTGGAATTCTGGGACCTGTTCATCTCCTTTACATGCAGTATGTTGCTACAGAGCAACTATTCAGCAGGAGCCATCGAGAGCAGCAAGTAAGACTCCAAGAAAATAAGGGGACTGAGAGATACCAAAAACTTGTCAATGGTGATGTCTTCACCTTGGGATGGAAAATCTTGTCTGTCTTATGATGAACACCACGAAATCGTTGGGACTTCTCTGTCTACCTAGCCTGCTGTGTGTCTGGAGGGCCCAGAAATGCCGTGCAGTGCCCTGACGAGGATAATCGGAGAAAACACCGGCTCCAAGAACGGGGTGAGCCAGCAGAATGAGGAGTCAGGCTGAGACATAGCAGACACGTTACTGGGACTTCTTCACAGGGACTGCAGTGGTTGGGAGGAGAGGAATGAAAGGGACAGCAGGTATGCAGCTTTTTCCGCAGTTGCCTGCAGCTGGGGTCTGATTTGGCAGGCTACGGGGCTGGGGAACTGCCTTTTGGATTTGCATAAATACGACTGTGCATATATGACTGGACAGATTTGATGGGAGGATGGTGCCTACTTCTTCCTTGCATGGCCACTCCATCTTCTTTTCCTTCTTGGACTGACGAGGGCGAGTGACAGCTGCCGAGCTCCTCTCCTTGGCTTGCTTGGTGTCTCCTCTTTCCAGGATTACTTTCCAGGCTTGGCATGGCCCTCATTCCACCTTGCTCTCACAACAACATGGTTTGCTGTCCTCACTTAGGACAGAATCACACTGCTTGACAAGCAGAGCAACCAGCTAGGAGATTGTATGATTAGAAATCAAAACAGTTTTAAATAGAAGCTGATATGTAAGGAAATTCAAAATAATACTAAAACAATGATAAAAATTGTGGTAAAATTTATCACAAAAGTCTTTCTGTGCATGATGGCTAGTCCCACAGTTTTAATTGTAGTAATTTCCCCTGCAGCACATAAATGGCTTTTAAGAATATAATTTTATTTTGCCATGTGGTGTATGAAAAACACACCTGACAAAGTGCTAACAAATAGTAATCATGGAATATACTTGTTGGAAAATAAAATGCAGTTAGATTGTTTGCGTGGAGATACCTTAATTGATTCAATTTGGTCTTTATTTTCTCCCAGAATATGCAGTATAAAAGTTTAAAAACTCTAAGCAATTAATCTGTTCTTGCATTCATCTGTTAATGTGCTGTCATCCCATCAGTTATGGACCACTTGCTATCTTCATGCTTGCCAAAATTTGTTGCAGGTATTAGCATGCACTTCTCTCTCCCTGCTGTCCACAAGCTCTTTGCTTTTTATTGCTTGTGCTCTCTGCAACTGATGCTTATTTTAGAACTCTGGAGAAGAGCTTTTGTTAGTCAGATTAATTCCTGCTTCCGAGCTCTATTTATCATGGTTCCAATATCCCACTAATCCTCTATTTCCTTCCCTCTCTCTCTAACACACACATTCTGTGCTCTTTGGTGTTCCTTGGATTCTCCTGTCTATAATATTCCCATTTTGAGGGAAAAGTATCTTGCAAGAAATAGCACCCAGCATTCACAACCGAGCAGAAATGTTACTTGCATCAAATCCCTTAGTTCTGAAGGGCTCCGTGGACTGCCATTATTAACCCTTTCAATTGTGTTGTTTTTCATTTCAGTAACCACTACAGCAGTGTGGACAACCCAGAATAGCCATGGGGCAGGTGGAATAGATCCACAGTGGTGGAAAGACTTGCAAATTTCAGGTCCAGGAACACAGAGAAGACCTACATGAACAGGGACTTTTAAATTGATGTGCAAGGAGGGAATAATCTGACTCGTCTCTGAGAGACCATTCTGTTTAGGAAGGAAGGCAGGAGAATGATATAGTCCCTTTGGATTTTGTTTTGTGGATTTTGGGGTGGGAGTTGTTTGTTTCTGTGTTTATTTTCCAGAGCACCTGGGAGTTATCCTGCATTCATACAGTTCAAGAAGGAAAGGGCTCAGGGCTGATACCCCAGCAGACCCTAGCAGTCATGCCTGTCCATGTTACACAGTACAACAGGGCTGTCCCCTACCTCCACCACTGCTCACTTGGCATCCCACTCATTCACAGCAGTATGGAGAGGAGAATGGAATACAAAGCAGAGGCATTTGTGTGATCTCTCTTGTCCTACATCTCTAGCTGTTTGTAAACAACTACAGTGACTTGTTTTGGTGTTGTGGTCAGCCTGCAGCGCTTTTTGTATTTAATAAATAAACTTCTGGAGAAGAGTCTGTGAATTCACTATTGAGCATAACATCCTTTACTTATGGCAGTGATCCTAAAGCTGTTGCCTGTCTAACTCCTCTTCCAAATGGATGGAAGTGTACCCAAAGTGGGGTGGAGATGGGGGTGTCTGTTTGTCAGCATGTGTGTGCAGAAACATCAAAGTATAACCCTATCAAATATTAAAGCTGTAAAGCTTCATCAAAGTAGGACTTAGTCCATCAGTAGATGAACAGGACATGCTTTCCTAAGTTCTTTTGTACACTATTATTATAATACATGAGAAATTTTGTAGAAGTGGAAGACAGTATTTGTCCGTGTTTGCGTTTCCCAGTCCCGTGATGTTTGTAGATACAAGCTGGGGAGGATGCACAGGACGTAGCCTGCTAACAGCATGGGTTTGGTTAACAGCTTGCATTGCTGGCTGTAAGCTGGTTGTTCTCTCCACTGTGTTGAGTCAATGCTCACTGGGCTCTGGGGGTGTTGTACAGAGGCTAAAGGCACACACAACTGCTCTCAGTTACTGTGACTGATGCCAGTGTTCTTTATGGGAGGAGTTCCTTCTGTCACCTCAGATAAAAATCCCAGCTCCTGCAGATTATCTGCATGGTTTGTATAGCTGAGCAGGAACCTGCCCTGCCTTTGGACTCTAGGCTGCTGCTCAGTGGGAGTGTAATCTGTCTGAAAGGGAAAAGGTGGAAGAAAACAAACATGTAATTGCTTCCACGAGCAGCTTCAGTGGCATTTGGGGATTCTGTTTTGGAACTCTGTCAAAGGTAGCAGTACCTTTCCTGTCATAGTTTTACATCTGTCCTGTGTTCTGCAGGTTTCTCATTTCACTGTTCTTTCTCTTGCAATGCTTTTTTGGTCTACGGACTTTTGTCCTGCTGGTTTGTGGGTTTCTGCTGGAGAGGCGCTGGAATTCTGTGCTGTCTGCTGCTTGTACAATCTATATCTCAGTCCCACCAATGTGAGGCTGTGGTCCAGACATAAAAACAGCACTCCCCAGGTCTCAAAAACCATTCAGTGCTGGAATGGCTTCTGAAGGGGTATCACAGCAGTCACGATGGTCCCTGTTGCTTTCAATGACAAATAGACTTGGTGCTCCTTAGCACCTCAGGCACGTGGATTGTGTTCTCAAATTTTCTCTACAGCACCCTTTCTCACATTTCTGAAACAAAATTATAAAAGCCTTCAAATGCTTTTGGAAACTTACATGGGGACATTGGCAACTAAAACTCTTCTCCCGCTAAGTGAAACTTCTGAAGGTCTTTGAAATCTTCCATAAATTATGGCTTTTTAAAGCCCTGCCAAAATTGCAAGGTGAGCCCCAAGGAAGGCAGTGTGAGTGGGAACATGGGGCAACACTGGCTGAAACAGTTCAGCATGTGGGAATGTACCTGTCCTTGTAACAGGACTGGTGCTCTCTCATGAGTTCAGTTTCTTGGTTATACTGGTGCCAGCTGTGGCCCTGTACTTAAAGGTAATGTTGTCTTTTGAAAGCTGTATTTTGATTTTATGTGAAAAATGCACTGCATTTTCCTTGGCGTTTCCACATTTGTGCTGTGAATGGCTCTTGAGCACTTACAAATCAGTTGATAAATGCAACCCAAAAGCCACCCTGCTGGGGACTTCACCACCTTTCCCAAGCCTCCCAGCTTATCCACTGGAAAAGGTAAATAATGACTACACCTGGAACAATGCTTTAATATGAAGATTAATAGTTGCCTTTTATTCTCTGGAACCAAAACTTCTTTGAGCAGGGATTGCTGTAAGAAGTTTTCATTCAGAGCACAAATAACTACTGTCTTTCAAGGTGTTTGCCATCTCCCATTGAGCTGAGGTACTAGTGGTAGCTGCTTTCAGCAAAACAGATTGTTTTGTCCTAAACATGAATCTCAGCTCTCTGGGTTCATTCCCTTAGGTTCCTGTTTTGAGCACATGAAGTGCCAATGGGATTTATTTTAGTGAGAGCTGTTCCTGGGCAAGGCAAGGTAGTTTTCTATCCGTCATTTGCACAGGAGAACACCAGCTCTGAGCATAGACACCCTCTGTAAAGGCAGCTTGTTCTCATCCCTCCTGGGACAGAAGAAGGTGACAGTATGCTAAGGACAGCCCCTAGTTTTCATATCACTGTGGAGGGCAGGTACTAGGCCCTTAGGGAGGTGCTATTTTTGTGCAAAATGCCTGCTATAGCCAGGAATAAGGCTTAATAATTTAGATCTATGCAGTCCTATCCCTGATGTGTCATATAGTCCCCAGGGGCATCCCCCCACCCTGAACTGTACTGTAGGATATTGGTGGATAGCTTGGCAGCAGCAAGAGCCACCTGGCTATTTATGGCAGATGTAAGGAGTCACAGGTGTTCTGTGGCATACACATAGCATGCAGAGGGCAGCCAGTGCTGCATGTTGCCACTAGTGAGACTCTTCTACACCCAGGCACTGGACTCACATCAGCAGGTGCCACAGGCTGGTGTGGCAGGGTAGGCAAGCAGAGAAGTGACCTAAGTGCTTTCCAAGAGGTGACTCCAGAGGTTCTGCACAGTGCAGGTGAGCAGCCCCATGCCTGTTGTATTTTTGGCAAGACTTGGTGTTGGAAGCAGTGGAACAGCACCAGTCTGACTCTTTGTCTTTGTGGCTGCTAGGGGAGCAAGTCTTTGCAGGGCTGGAGGAGCAAGCCCGCCAAGCCATGATGAAAAACAACTTTCCTGGAACCCTTGGGGACCAAAGGCCAACAATTCGTCCACTGCAAGACCCTGACTCCAGCAGCAGTGAGTTCTGCCCCTTCCAGTAACACCAAGGTAGTAGGCTGGGGAGGTTCTGGAAAGGGGTGAGGCTGAGGGCTGCACAGTGTGTGTGGGTCCTCTGAGGACCGTCCTACCCAGCTCTTCCTCTGGGATAGCCCAGCACAGGACTTTGTCCTAAGGACTGGAGCAGCACAGCACAGACTGGGCAATGCCATGGGACCCAGTCCCATCTCACCAGAGCGGGGTGGGAACAGCAGAGCTCCATCTGAAGGTCTGGCAGCTGTTGAGCAAGGCAGTGTAAGAGGCCGTGCCCAGGGACTCAAGTGCCCTGGTCTGAGTGTAAATGGAACCCCTAGTTGAAGGGGGTGGGTGAGGCCCCTTGTCATGCTGGTTAGGACAGTCAAGGCCTGTGAGGGCCCTCGGGGTCCTGACACTTGGTGTAACTGTTCTGCATACTTTAGGTGGCAGTGATGATGAGGAAACCACTCAGGATGAAGTTTCTTCCCATACGTCTGAGGAAGATGGCTCAATGGTGAAAGTGAAGAAGGAATTAGAAAATGCAGAACAACCTGTGGCTGGAGCCCCACTGATGAGAGAAAATGAGGCAAGTGTGTACTGGCTCTGCACTCACTGTAGCCTCCAGGGAGAGAGAAGGATACTGTCTAAACACTTCCTTGCCCCATCATGTTTCTTTATCTTTCTCTCCCTCCCACCTCCTCCAAACAATGTCTCCTGGCAGGAGGAAAGGGTATAAAGAGGTTTTTGGCTTCCTAGAACAGGAGACAGCAGGCACAAACTGGCCAAGATGTTTGCAGAGAACGTTCCCTTCCCTTGGTTCTGGTGCCATTCTCCAGTTGGCCTCCCCTTGCCACAGAACAGGCCCTGCCTTCTAGAGTCACTTGTGCTGGGTGCAAGTGAGGCTGTGAGGCCTCTGCCTCCTCTCTGTGGGATGCAGGAGTTTTGCTCAGAGGCTACAGGAAGGAGGTTTCTTTCAGATGACAAGCACCCAGAGCAGCCCTGGCAGGACTGGGCACACAGCCCCCGCTGTGCCCTGGAGGAGCTGAGCAGGGGTGGAGTGCCTGCGGGGTCTGTGTGCTCACACCAAAGCAGCTCTTCCTGCCCTTAGGTGCCTGAGAGTGTGCACGCTGAGCCCGTGCTGGGACTGTCACAGTGCCCCCTCTGCCAGCTGGAGTGTGGAAGCAGAGATCAACTCATTGCACACGTATACCAGGTAGGGATAGTTCCAAACTCTGGAGTGTCTCTGGCCTGAAGAGACCAAAATCCAGAAACAACTCAAAGCACAGGGTAATTTTGTTCTGGTCTTTGCAACCAGAACTGAGTTTCTAGCTAGGATGTGACTGACGTTTGCAGCTGTAGACTGTGTCCAGGGACCAGAGGGTATCCGGGAGAAAGAATTAGCAAGGCTCTGGCCTACAGATCTGGAAAACATAACTCAGTGCTAAGGCAGTCTCTGCAAGTACTTCAGGCTAAAACCAGGCAGTTCCTTCAAAGTAAGCATGGAAGCAATTTTTACATCATTCAGTGAGATAAGAAACCTTCCTCCTGATGATTTATTTTGTATTTCATTACAGTTCCTGTAATTACCCATGAGAACAGCGGTTCTTCCTCAAAATTATTCCAGTTTTGCAAGAAATCTGTGGTGAAATCTCAGGTTTTGTTGTCAGTGCTTTCTTCATAGCATGTCAAAGTCTGTAGCAAAAGGAATGAAGCAGAACTGAATTGGCCACTTACCGGTACCAGTTGTCTCCATCTAAGTGCTTCCTCACCAGCATCCTGCCTTGCTGTTAATTGAGTCACATTTTGTCCTGCACCAGCAGCTCCTCAAGTGCATTCCTGAAAACAAGGGTCAGGTCTTAAAATCCAAGTGTTTTGGCCTTAATTTTTTCTCCTGCACTGGAGTTGAGCCATAAGGGGTTTCCTCCTTGTTTGACACACCAAGTTACTTGTCTTGAGCTTGGTCTAAAAGCTGGCAGAGGTTTAGTGCTAAAGGGTTCCCATTCCAAGAGGCTGAACAGAATGGTTTGAGCATGCCTTGGACTGGGCAGGGAGCTGGGCAATGTGTAACTACCACCTGAGTGGTTGTTTTGCAGCACACTGGAGCGGTGGTGAGTGCCAAGAGCTACCTGTGTCCTGTGTGTGGCAGAGCCCTCAGCTCCCCAGGATCCCTTGGGAGACATCTCCTGATCCACTCAGAGGACCAGCTGTCCAACTGTGCAGTTTGTGGAGCACGCTTCACCAGCCACGCCACCTTCAACAGGTCAGGGTCACCCTGGCCAGTGAGTGGGCTAGGGCAGCACATTAAAGATTAGGTGGGTTGGCTTGGATGACTCAGAGTTGTGGCTCTGGACCCACTGCGGCCTGTAGGACAGTGCTAAACACTCCCACTGAGTGAGATTCTCATGAACCCTTCCTGTCTGCAGCTCTGCATCCCCTGCCAAGATGTCTGCAGGCTGTGCTGGTAAAAGGGTCTTTCACAGCACTGTGCAGAGCCAGGGAAGTGCAGAAAGCACTGTGGGGCTCCAGTCACTGGAGGATAATCTACCCCTTCTCTTGCCCAGCAATCCATTGGAGTAAGGCTGCACTGTCCAGATGTGTTCATCATGTCCAGAGCAGGACTACAGGCAGAGACCAAAATATTCTTTCTTTGTGTCCTGCCTAGTGGGAGATTATCCACTGACCAGTGGAACAGGGCTAAAAGGAGAAATTCAGAGATGATGGGGAGGAGCAGCTTGCTGGTTTATTCCCACTCTTGCACTCTTCCAACCCAGATACTGCTCTGGGATAATCCACTTCCTTACCCTGGATGGGACACTGCTTTATTTTAGATTCTCAGACATATCTGTGGGCAAATGATTTAGCAGAGGCCTCTGCCATGGGCCGTAGTGGGATTGTTCGTGGCAGCCCATGGGCACACGGACACGGGCACTGCCCACAGCACCAAGCCTGACTCCGTTCCTCCTGCTTTGCAGTGAGAAGCTGCCGGAGGTGCTCAGCACAGATCGGCTGCTGGCACCGCAGAGCCAGGGCCCCTCCAGCGCCGAGGGGAAGGATGTCGCCTTCTGCGCCCCCGTGTATCCCGCGGGCATCCTCCTGGTGTGCAACAACTGCGCGGCGTACCGCAAGCTGCTGGAGGCGCAGAGCCCCGGCCTGCGCAAGTGGGCCCTGCGGCGGCAGAACGAGCCGCTGGAGGTGCGGCTGCAGCGCCTGGAGCGGGAGCGCACGGCCAAGAAGAGCCGGCGGGACAATGAGACTCCCGAGGAGCGCGAGGTGCGCCGCATGCGGGACCGCGAGGCCAAGCGGCTGCAGCGCATGCAGGAGACGGACGAGCAGCGGGCGCGGCGGCTGCAGCGGGACCGCGAGGCCATGCGGCTCAAGCGCGCCAACGAGACCCCCGAGAAGCGGCAGGCGCGGCTCATCCGCGAGCGAGAGGCCAAGCGGCTCAAGCGGCGCCTGGAGAAAATGGATATGATGCTCCGGGCCCAGTTTGGCCAGGACCCCTCTGCCATGGCCGCTTTGGCAGCTGAGATGAACTTTTTTCAGCTGCCGGTGAGCAATGTGGAGCTGGAGAGCCAGCTGCTGGGCAAAATGACCTTCGAGGAGCAGAGCAACAGTGCGTTGCACTAAACCCCAGCCACGAACTGTGCTGCCTTTGCTGCACCTGCCCCATGTGCACTAGCAGGTTCCTGCGCTCAGGAGGCTGCTCTGGGTCCCTGCCTGACCCTCCCTGACAGGTGGTTCTGGTTCTCCTCTGAACCCAGGAGAACAGAGCTGAGAGATGCCTGCCAAAGCAGCTCTGGTGGAGCAGATTCTGAGGATACAGTCTGCTCTGGGGGCCAAAGTCACGGTCTGTGACAGAACGAAAATAAATTAATGAATTAATTAACATTAATTAATGTTCACACGTATTAGTCCCCTTCTTTACCTTTTGTGCTTTGTCCTGTTTTTGGGCCCTTGCCCTGTAAATGGGTCTAGGTTGCTGCAGTTCTGCTGTAGGTGAAACCCACCACAAAAAAAAAGGATTTTGTTTACTGCAGCATGAATTACAGAGCTGAAGACAGCCCACAAGTCCTGCAGGAGTAAATCCTTTGCAGTTTGTGCCTGTAAAAAGGAAACAAAGGAGGATGTCCTTCTGGAAATACCTGTGTACACCCTTTTTTTAAACATCATTATTACATACTTAGTTGCAGTACCATCCATGGAAAAACTAAGGAACCTGAGGTCCTGTTCTAAGATACCCCATAAAAACAAAAAAAGAAAGGCTGGCCAAGGTAAACAAATAGAAACCAAGTTGCTGTTTTACGCACAAGTTAATTTTCACTTACACAGAATTTCAGGTTTGCAAGTGAAAGAGTTGAATGGTAAATATTAGAGTGGGTCAGTTTCTAAGACTCTACAGGTTTGCTTTTCAGGCAAAATGTGATTGTAACCTGTGCCTATAGGAAAAGGTTCCCCTTGCTAATAGAAATCACTATTAAAACTATGCAACTATGGAAATTATATCTAGGCATCTTTAAACTGCAAAAGGCAAAGCAGTGGCACAGAAGGACTCATGGGAGGGCAAAGAAGTGGAACACTCTCCATTATTTGCCTTCTTTAAGAATGAACATCTGAAAATGCATGGTGTAGCTTCATGGGTTTTAGACATCAGCCCACCAAAAGCCAGTGTGCCACGCTTCTGTGCTTTCTAGCCTGAAAACCCCTGTTACCTGCACAGCATTTCCAGTTAAGGTTTAGAGTCATACAGTGTTCAACACCTTGACAAGTACAGTCTTCTGACAGCTGTTTCTCTTCTTTAAGTCAGAAATGGTGACAAGACTGCTACTTGAAACCAGAAGAGTGACGTTAAAACAAGAAGCAAAAACTTTTGATCAGACTACCTAAAACATTCATTTCCTCCTCATTTTTCAGTTTGAAAAACGTTTGATTGCAGTCCCTTAAAGCCCTAGTTAAAATAGTTACCTTCAAAATGCACTATGTTGCATTTTTCTGGCAATAATGAACCACTCTCCCAGCCAGCCCTGGGGATGCTGCTAGAAAACAGCATTGAACCTTTCCAGTGCAAGTTTTCTCCACCTGCCACTGCAGCATTTCCTCCCAGTACAAACGCTGTTTTAACATGATGTTCATTCATCATGTAGAACTGACACCCAGGAGCCATCCCTGCTTATCTCATTTTGGGAAAAGGCACTGCAAAGGAGCTGTTCAGTTCCATGTTCCTTTATTCATATCCTCCTTTGTTCTCTGATCTCTCACTTTTATCCCTACTTCTGCTCGTTTTCACACCCAAACCCCCAGTTTGCTTCTGGCAGTATCTGCTTTTGCTCTGCCTCGTGTTTTGCTTGCCCAGCAGAGGTGTACCTTTACTCTGCAACATGCAGCTGCAACTTTCCCTGTAGCGTCACTGACACCTTATCTTTATTCCAAGGGGTTCAGGAGAGACCACATTACACAAAAGTATTGGCAAACACACAATTATGGCTTATAATCCATCTGTCACCCTGTATCTTGCCCTTAACGTGAGTTTCCAGATCACTGTGTAAATCCAGAGAAGCCACATGCTAATGACCACTGATACTGCAGAGAAGCAAAAAGTCTCAAACACCAAAGGAAAAGCTATTGGTTTATATATAGATATATATATGTATATAGATATATACTGTGTTTACAGAGTCAACAAGTTAAATGCAATATTCATAAAAGCATTAACAATAAAAATACAATCTGTTTGTAGGCAAGTACAGACTTAAAATGGTAAAACAGGAAAAAGGATCTCACCAAAGTACAAATATACAGTACAAATTGATTTATTTAAAACAGTTACAAAAAAAGCACAACAAAATAGAGATTATCCTTAGAATTATTAATGCTTTGTTAAAGATTAGGTAGGAGGAGAGGGGCAGGGACAAAGTTGGAGGGGAGCACCTGACTAGTTCTAAGGCTTTAGATACACTGCATCGGTTACATGTTAATACAGCCATATACTGGGGGTTATAGTGAGGGGTCAGCACTTATCTACAAACATCTCTCTGCCTCAGGGCAGCCCAGCCAGCTCCCCCATGTCTCTCTCTCTGAGCAGACCCTCCCCGGCGCTAAGGTGCCATGAAAGCCACGAACAACTCGAGTGTGCCAGAGGCGGTGGCAGGGTGGGCGGCAGCCTGCAAGGACCTCAGGGGCAGCTCTGTCCCTGACAGACTCTGTGAAGGCCGTGGAAGGGCCTGGGCCTTCAGCATGTTAAACTGTGTGTGGAACACCCTGGGCCAAACTGTACAGAATGTGTATTTGTAGCCGTCTTAGCAGCTTCTGACAAGTGTCAGGCTCTAGCACAGCTTGAAAGACAAGGAACAGCTGTGAGTGATGCTGGGGAAAGGCACGTGTGCTGCTGCGGGCAGGAACTAGCTTTTGGGCTACTCCAGCTGCTGTAGTTTCTTTTACAATATTTTCTGAGTAACAAGGATTGTTAGTTCTCTAGTGGACAAAGTGACTTGAAGTGTGGGGTGGGGACAGGGACACTTAATGTGAAAAGTGCAATATAAAAAGCTGCTCAGCAGCTGGAAGGGGAAGGCAGAGAGGCCTCTGCAGCTCCCTTTCCTTCCAGACAGAGCTTCCTCTGCATAGTCTGGTAGTGACAAGCGCTCATTGCTGTGAGTGCACAGCCCAGAGACAGGCTGGGTTCTGCTGTGCAGCTGACCCGAGGCATTTTCCATGGGATGGACAGACGGCTACAGACACCCATTATTGCATCCCACGGACTCCTGTTACAGAGTGTGAACTGGATAAGATTAGGGCCTCCTCCTCCAGGCAGGACAGACCACAGCTCTCCTACCCTTCTCAATAGCAGCAGGAACATGGTATATTTCTCTGAGAAGTCTGTCACATCTCTGCCAGCAGAAAAGCCCAGGTCACCATCCCATTCTACAATGTCTTCTTGGCTTTATCTCCTCCCTTCGCTGCAAACCCAAGAAATAAAAGCCTCCTCCATGGGTTCATTCACAGTCTTCCTCCCTGCAGCAGAGCCTGTCACCCACTCCCTGTCCCAGGAGAGCCTCAGAGCTCAGCACAACCACCACTGTGGTTTGAAGCCATACAGCCCTGCCCAGTAAGGACAGGTTCCTGTGATACCAGTACTGCTGAGCTGGGCTGGAGAGCTGCCAGCGGCCCCCTGCTGCCCACCCATTGGGGCAGACAGCCAGACACACAGATTCCTCATCTTAGTCCCCTGTCATGAGCTATGCTTGAAACCACTGCTTCCAGGGAAGAGCTGGCAGCTGAACACAACAGCGGGACTGGCAGGAGTCTGGCTAAAAGCACCAAGGTCCAGTTCACCCTGGCATGTTCCACAGAGCTCAGGACTGCACCCAACAGAGCTGCAGCAAGCCAAAGTCCAGGTCAGCAGCCAGGTAAACAAGAGGGCAAGCACTTCCACAGCCCTTCACCTGCCTACAGTACAAAGCTATTGAAGCCACACAGCATCTTACCTCGTTAGTACTGCCCATTCAGACCACTGCACAGTGCAGCTAAGATCGAGGAGTCACAGTAACACACATGGTGTAAGGCAAGCTCTCCAAACCCTCACTCTAGGACAGACTCCAGTGTTCAGAGCCACTCCAGGGGCTCTGCAGCCTCAGTTGCTCAGACATTGCCTCTGTGGTGTAACCAGCCCCTCTACATTCACACGCCGTAGCTATGAGATCCCTTTCTCAAGTGCCTGTCGCAGCCCTGAATTCCTCTGCATGCACCATGCATAAAACAGGCATGGGAACGTGGGCTCCTCTGCCTCCTGCCCTTGGCCACAGACACCTCAGATATCCTGAGCATTAAGAACTAATTACCAACACTAATAGAGAGTTTTATGTAGGAGAGTCCAGTCAGCAGGAGCTGTGACACCCCCAGGTGAGGAAGGGGCCCAGCTGGACACTTCACTGACAAACGGGGCTGTGAAAACAGCATCTGTTCCCTCAGCTGCTGCACCTGAGGAGGCAGAATCTTCATACAACAGCATCACTGTGACTTCACACATCCCAAATGCAGCTGATGAAACCAGAAGTAGTGTGTCATTTGGGAGCAGCAACATGTGATACAGGCAGCATGGCTCTGGAGAACCCGTGAGGCACAAACACTGAGGGCACGATTAGCACATATCTCACCAAAGCCTGTCCTGGGGCAGGCATTTTAAAGGCAACAGAAATGGCTAGCAATGTGCTAGGAAAACAGGACTGAGGCTGGGATGGAAGGGACATTCTGGAGACTAACTTGCAATGCACAGGCAGAGCACGTGTCCATTGCAGAGTCAGCAGAAGCCAAGCAGCTACAGGACACTCGTGGGGAGTGCAGAACAGCCCTGAGACAGCAGCACTGCACGGAGAGGTGCTGACACACACCATGCTGTGACAGAGGGGAGCGGTGCCCCAGGAGTCAGGCACACTTGACAAATTTCAGGCAGATGAAAGCAGGGAGACAAGAACAGCATGCTGAACATCAGGACTGCACACTAAGAAAGGCCCCCTCCAAAGCCTGGTCCTAGCACAGAGATGGGCACCTGAACACAAGGAATGCTCAACCCAGGTTAAGTCAGTGAAAACTTCTCACCAGAACAGTGACTATTGTTTATCCTAGCTGAGCAATGGTGTCATAACACACCGTCAGAGAGGGCAGATTAGTGTAACTACAGGAGCCTTCACTCAATAGAGTGTTATCATCACAATCAGGTATTCATACACAATTGTATTAAATCTCACCATGAAAAAGACTACTCTTGATTTTACCACATTGTTCTACAGAGGAACTCCAAAGTGAAGCATCAGAAAAACTAACACAAAACGACCCCAAAATGCCCTCTGACGCTATTTTTAGAGTCCGCACATTAATCATGGAATTGTACTAGCACAAACTTTGTACCTTGCCTGCACATGCACAAACACTTGTCTCTTGTCTAGAGCTTATTCAGGAAACTGCCTGCAGGGAAGGATTAGCCATCTGGAACATTTTTCTGACTTAATTACAAAATAGCATCAGTCTTCTCACAGAAGGATGTTTTCACCCTTCCCTAGAGAATGCTGAATGTATTTTGCTCCAGATTAAAAAAAAAAAACCAAACAAACCAGTAAAATACCCAAAACCAAAATTCAACCAAAGAAAAAGTCCAACCCCATTCATCCCTAGGTTAAGCCTCTGCAAAAGCTATAAGCCCAGGAGGGTTTTTTTGAGTTTTTAACACAGGAAGAAAGGTTTGATTTGGTGGCAAAACAACTAAGTAGACTTTATAGCAGGAAACAAATGTCTCCCATCCCAACTTGTGTCCCATCTCAAGTGCTCAAGTTCCCTATTCACCTGCACCCAAGCCCATCCTTTTGGTCCTTCCTCTTGAATTCCTGTAATTCATTCAAATCTGTACATTCTTTGCAAGAAGAAAGAGCAGTTGGATTCAGTGGAAGAGACATTAATCAGAACCACCAGAGAAGCACCTCCATCCTGCCCTTGAGAGCTCCATCGGTGAACGGTCCTTTTAAAGTGCATGTGTGAAGAAAGGGGATACTGGGAGTAGAGCCTCCAAACTCCAGTGGGGACCCATCTCTCCCCATCATGAGAAAGGAGGAATAAAATCTTCAGCAATTTTATCTGCTACCTTAAGCCAAGTCTGCCCTCCTCATCTCCCTGCCTGCCCCAAATGCTCGGCCCCTGCCCCGCAGGGAGTCAGTTTTCCCAGGAGGTGGGAGAAAGCCCCAGCCTCTGGAATGCTCTCATCACACACTCGTGAGCACATCCCTGCTCCCCACCCCAGCTAGCCTGTCGCTGCTCCCTGAGGCACTGGAGCCCTCCTGACTCACCAAGAGGAACTGATCAGCCATGGAACTGGAATGGAGCCATTCCTGCAAGGCAGAGAGCAGCCTTTGCTGGTGAGCCTGTGACAGAGTCTGTGCAATTCCTCCACCTGATGGTGAGGCTCACCTGCTGCGGCCACCCTAGCTCACACCTCCAAGGGATCATTTCCCTGCATTCGAACGCCCTTCAATAGACAGCTTGACCTCCTGGGGAATGAAAGAGGGACGGAGCAGAGAGGCCCGAGGCTCCTCTGCCTGCACACTGTATCTTTGGAAGCCAGGGGCCAAACTGTACAGACTGCCAGCCTCAGGCTGAGAAGATTCTGCACGAGAGCTCTGGGCCATGCTGGTTCTATCTGTGTGGCTCTTCCTTTCTGCAGCTCTGTCAGATGGCTCTCTGGGCCTCTGAGCTGTTAGTTCCAATCTCTCCCTAGCAGATACCAGCTGATCCGTGAGAGGGGAGTTGGCCTGAGAAGCAGAGTTGCCATTCATGCTCTGTAAACTGATTGATATGCAGACATCCCCCACTTGCAGCCTGTGACAGGGCAAAGCAAAGAGCTGAGCAGTCCTCCCAGGGCTGCAGGAGGACCAGCCCTGGCCATACACAAAGAAGGGATGCTCCGGGGGTACATCAATGCTCACTTTACTTTGTTGCTCCCCAACTACAAAATGCAGTGCAACAAGCCCAGGCCACTGGCTTTCCTGAATATCCACCACAGTGCTGGAGTCGATCTTCAGGCCTCCACTCACCTCCGCACTGCGAACAAAGTCTTGAGTCTGCAGGTCCTCCACTCGCTTCAGCTCTCCCGTTGCCAGCTGGATGATGGCTCCTTTCATGAAGTGAGAGGGCAGCTGTGACGAGCTCGGTGGCTGCAACTGGGCCAGCTCTTTTTCAAGCACATTTCCTCGAGCCTGTGCATCTGGGCTCTCCCTCACCAGGGCTTCTGAAGTGGAAGACCTGACAGGCTCAGATCCAACGGGAACAAGTACTGGCTTGCCATTGGCTATCACCATTCCTTTGGCTAACTGTCTCTGTCTAACAGTCTCTTCGGGGGACGCTCCGCACGGGCTCCGGGGCTGGCTGTGCCCAGCTGCAGCCCTGTCTGTCGTGTTCCTCAGCACGTCTCCCTGCCCATCAGGGACATTGTGGCAAAGGTTCAAAGGGCTTAGGTCATCTTTCCTCTGGGCTGCCAGAACATGATAATCCTGAGATGCCAAGACCCCCACCACCCTCTGAACCTCCAGATCAGCGTCTGGGGTGCTCCTGTGAGTAGGCACAGAGATCTCTCTTCCCAGCATCTGGTAACCTGGAAGGAACTGTCCATCACCCATACATCCTGCTGCAGCCCCTGGGGGCAGACAGTCCTCAGCTGTACTGCTGGCAGAGTCCACAGCCTCGCTGGGCCTCCTGGCCACACTCTGCTCCAGGGGCCTCTGCCCACCATTGGCCGCAGCCACCTCTGAGCTCAGCTGGCTGTCTTGCTGAGGAGACTCTGGGCTCCCACCTCCTACAGGTGCCTCATAGGCTGAATACCCTGGTGGGAGGCGGGACATCTGATAAAAAACAGGAATTCTCCCCGGTGCCATGTCCAGTGGTTGGGGCGCAGTGTGGTGCTGTATCTGCCCAGGAGAGGCTGCAGAGGTGGATTTGTTGAAGCTGTGGGTGGGAGAGGTAGTCTGGGGGGAAGGAGCAGCTTCTTCGGTGAACAGGGAGGCATATGGCACAAAGTGGGGGACATGGGGGGCAGTGAGGTTGGTGGAAGGAGACAGGAGAGGACTAGGCAGGAAGGCAGGAGGGACAGCATAGGGCACTGTGTAGTGGGAACCGATGAGCTGCAGGGAAGCCGAAGGGATCTGTGCATAGTGGATGGAGGGGAAGGGCACTGCCGGGTGCTGGATGATGGGCGAGGTCACGTTGAAGGCGGGGGGCAGGGGGCTCACGTTCACCACAGGGTGCAGGCCCGTGGGGGAGAAGGTGGCAGGCGGTGCTGCCACTTTGTAGAGCATCCCGTACTGGTCCACCGTCAGCCCCGCCGCCGCCTCGGAGGCCTCGCCAGGACCGTAGCGCGGTGCGGCGGGAGCCGGCCGAGCCGTGCGGGCCCACTCGGGGCCCTCGCCCGAGCCCTGGGCTCCCCCCGCCCGTCCCGCCTCGGTGCCAGTGTTGGCGGCGGCAAGTTCCCGCTTCTTTGGCGGGAGACACTCCTGGCTCCGCTCGTGGCCCGCTCTCATGGCGCCCCGCGGTGTCCCGGCAGCCCCGGCCGCGACGCTCGTTCATGGGGGCACCCACTGGGGCTGCCACGCGCGGGCTCCTGGATCCGCGCCGCCGGCCGCCGCCTCACCTGCGCCAGGAACAGAGGGAGCCGTGAGTCCCAGCCTCGGGAACGGGGGGCGGCCCAACCCCGGCTCCAGGAACGGGCATGGCGACGGCCCCTGCCCCAGGCTCGGAACGCCGGGGACGGAAGACGCCCGAGCCCGGTCGCCGCCCCCAACCCCGGCCCCAAAACCCCGGCGGCGCTGCCGCGCACCCCGCCCCGTCGGGTCCAGCGGGCCCGCCCGGTGCCCGCCCACTGCCCGCGGCTC
>VXBI01005282.1:1303768-1374693 GCA_013397375.1 Toxostoma redivivum
CTCACCCGCCATGGCTCGGACCGGCCCCGCGGGCCCGCCCGGTGCCCGGACCGGCTCCTCCCCAGCCCTGGCGCACGGCAATGACGCGTCGCATGTCAATGACGCGCACAGCGGCCGCCGGAAGTGCTGGCCCGCGCAGGGGCCGGCACTCCGCCGCGCCCGGATGGCGTCACGGGGCACCCACAGCGCCGTTGCCGTGGCAACCAGCTGCGTCCGCTCGGGGCTCAGTCCGGCCCGCTCGCACAGGGCGAGTCACCTGCGGCAGCACCGGGCGGCTTTTGCTGGTCCCGAGCCCCAGACGGACTCTCTCAGCGGTTGGTCGGCAGTGCGGGCCCCGTGGCGGCGTGACCCGGCTCCCCGGCGGGAGCCTTCGGTCTGAACGTGCCCGTGCCCTCTCTCGCATCCCCGCAGTGTCCAGCCGGCCCCGTGCTGCTGACCGGGCTCCGCAGGGGGCAGTTTCTCGTCATTCGGTGATCGTTAATGTGACATAAGGTCCTGGAAGTGGGGACAGAAGAGCTGCCTGGGGCGGGGGTGGCTCTGTGCCCCCTTCCAGAGACGCCTCGTTTACTGCAGCACACTGCGCTCCCCCCATCGCCGGTGCACATTGAAACTGCGAGATTCGGTGGGCTGGGAGGGGCTTGGCCCCTCCGGCCTCGGAACCCCCCGATCCCGGAACCGCGGACACGGGCGACGGGTCCCGCCCGGCCCCGCCGTGGGGAGCGCGCGCCGCCGGGACCGCCCTGCGCGTGACGTCATCAGGGATTGCCACGGTGCAGACGCACCTTTGCTTCTAAGACCAACCTCACGGGTACTTCCGCCAAGAAAAGTAGTGCGAGCGGCATTTTCCGTCCCGCTACCGGCGGTGCTGCATCGCCCTCTCGCCACCCCCTTCCCGTTCCCGCTGAACCCGGCTCGGTCGCGCTCCCACCCGCGGTCGAGAGAGCCTGCGGAGTCGCGGGAAGCGAGCCGGCGCGCGGATCCCTCCGCCTGCGGTATCGGTGCTGCGGCCGCGCCGCCGCCATTTTGAATGCCCGGCTCTGTCCGCCGCTGCTGCTGCAGGGACCGGCCTGGTGAGTGGCACTGATTCGGGCCTCCGCTGCCCGGGCCGGGCCTCCCCTGACCTCCAGGTCCTGCCGCCTGGGGCCCCGCGAGTCTTGGGGCCTCTGTCCGCCCCGAACTCCGCGGCTGGGCCTCGGCCGCTCTGTCCGCGAGGCCGCCCCGTGCCCTCTCGCCGCCTCTGCCCGACGGTCCGGCCCGCCTCGAACTCTGCTCTGCGCCTCGGGGCCTTGTGCTCGGGCGCCGGCAGCGGTCTGTGACTGCCCTGGCCGTTCTCCGCCGGGAAGCCGGCGGTGCGGGTTCTGCCTCGGGCCCGTCCCCGGAGCTCGGGGCAGCTGGCGGCTGAAGCGGGAGCGCGTACCTCAGGAGCTGGTTCGTGCTGTGGCCCGCTGCCGTCCTGGGAGCAGCCGTCCTTCCCTCGGTATATTATTGCCTAGGCTGCACAAGCGCTCCGCGTATTACAGTGCCTGCAGTGCTTGCCGTTCGTGGGTTTTAATGGAAGCAGGAGATACTCGGTCTGGCTGAAGAAGGTATTTGTAGTGAGCTGTTGTCTGACGGCCGCTCTGTAAGGGCGCTTTCAAGTCCCTTCTTCAAGGCTGGTTGAGTTCTCGCACGAGCTGTAAGATGAATTGTAATTTATTTTATAGTAGACATTGTTTTTAAAGTTAACCGGTGGAACAGGTGTGTGTTTTATTGTGTTGAAAGCGGTGTGTAAAAATGCTGAGCGACAAATTTCAGTTTCTGATGCTTGAAATATTAACGGGATAGCATGGAATCTCAATGGAACATCTTTGAAAGAACAACAGTGTCACTTGTGGCCAAAAGGTGTTTGGTCCATAGTGGCTTAAACAGTAAAATGTATGTGTGTTTTCCCCTGTAAGTGCTGGGAAATCCTTTAGGGATGCTCATAGCATCCTACATTTAAAATGGCAGAGAAATTAATTTCCCTTTTTCTTTTCTTTGTGTTTCACTTCTCTGTGATAGAACACAACAGCTTTTTATACCCATTTCCCTGCTACAGCTCCTCTAAACTGCACTTGGTATTTTTTCCTTTGTTTGATTGTATATCACATTCTGTTGTCAAATTCTTTCTTTTGTTTACTGGTGTGCTCTCTGGTGTTTGGCACAGGATTTGAAAACTTCCTGGGTGCTCGAGAGCTGAATGGAGGCAGGAGATTTTGTGGGTTTTTTTCTGAGGAGTTTGGTGTGAATCCTTCCATTCTCCTGTGCTGGGAGAAGGAAGGTATTTAAATTCCTGTTTCTTGAGAAGGGAAAAGTAAGTCTTGGGCAATTGTTTTGTGAAGGGATCCAGCTTTTGTTTCCAATGTGTAAGATAACTTTCAGATTTCCCCCTTTTATAATGAAAAAAGCATTTCCTTCCTTTTTTTGCTTTTCTGTTCCTATGGCTGCTGATCTGTTTTCCTGAAGGTGGCATGGTAGAGATGGAAAGATCCAGCAGTAGTTTTGTGGTGTCCTGTAGAGATTAGGGGGTAACAGGAGTGTTCTGATTCTTGGTAGCTCCTTTGCATTTTACAATGGCATTATGAGTGTGTCAGGCCAGGGTTTGAGAAGGCTGTGGACAGTGGCACAGGAGTCCCAGCTGGCTGTCCTCAGGCACACAGAGCCCACCCTGCTTAGTGCAGTTTGGGTTTGGAAGGTCAGCCTGCCAAGTGTGAGGGCTCACGCAAATCTTTATGCTGCTGGAAGTGATGGCACTCAGTAAAGCTGCTTGTGCCTCTCAGTGTGAATGTTTGTATTTGTGAGCCGGCCCTGTATAATTTCAGGGGATGGGTTGCTTTATCTCATCACATTTTTTAGTGATAGAGCAATTTTTTCTGAATGCAGGTGATGCTGATTTGTTCTAGATTATATTCACCTGTTCTCTGAGGAAAAGGGTCTGTTCTGCCTTGGCAGGAGCATTACTTCACTGGAGGAGAGTGTTTGAGTTAGTAAGTAAATATATGATGAGGCTGTAACTCGAAAAACAGAGCTACAGTAATGTGAGTGCAAGTGAATCTGCTGATATCACAGGTATTGGTGCAACCTGTATCTGCTATTTGGCGGAAATGCCACAGGTAAAATGAAAGATTAGAACTTTCTAGGGCATAGCTGAAGTTAGGTGGCCTGTTATAAAGTTTATATTAATGAATGTAAAAATGTGGCATCTTGTCTTTCATCACATTAGCTAGGACAGAGAGGGGTTTTTTTGTGACAAAGTAGTGGCTTTTCTTTTTTTTAATTTAAAGTTTAACTCTGCAGGAAAGTGAACAGGAAGTAAAATAACCAGATTACTTCATAGATTAGAATAGTGAGGAAATTAGAAGCAGGTGATAAATACAAAGATAATGTAGGTCAGTAATGATTGCAGTATTGAAACAGAAGCCAGAAAATCTGGAATTCTTGTATCTGTCATGATGATCAGCTATATAGCTGTGCTAATTCTTCTTCCCACATTTTTTAGCTTCTAACTTTTTTGGCAGTTGTTGAGTTAATGTTGGTACTGATTGGGAGCTCAGTTGTCTTTTGAAGGCAGTTCAGGGGTTGCTGGGTTTGCTGTACGTGCACAGCTGTGCAGGAATGGGAGAGCCCACCCGAGGTGCTGACTCTGCTCTGGGACCGTGCCTCAGTCAGCAGGGAGGGGAACGGGTCTGCACTTGTTTGCAGTGGAATTGGGTGGGATCTGTGCAGTGCCCCTCTCTGGTCTGCCTCTCCTCCTCCTCGCAGCCCGGAGCAGCACTGAGCCTTGCTCCTTGAATACTGTTGCGCTGCATTTCTTGTTGGTGGGTTTTTTTTTTTTTTTCAGTGTAACTGGAAGTGGGACCATCTCTTCTTCCAAGACTATTTCATAGCTCTTGTTTTGGGGTGCTTTTTTCTTATTTGACCTCCCCTGCTCCCCTTCAGTGGTCTCTGCATAAAGCAAAGTGTAACTCTGATGCCTTTTCTTATGAGCATGCATTTTGAAGGCCCCTGCTGACTAAATTGCTTTCTGATTTTCTCATGTTGCTTTCTCTATTGCATTCAATAGCCTTTTCCTCATGAGAAATTTTCCCACTTAGCATGTTACATGGTTGCCCTTTCTCTTGACTCGTTTGTGTTGCCTTTGCCCTTCATGGTGATGATGGCGCTCCTTGCTTTGGTGTTTATTGTATAAATAGTTACAATAATTTAATATTTACTGTTACTTGTATAAATACTGATAATATTAGGCTATATACTAATATCTCTGCGTTTGTTGACACCCTCATCTATACTTGGAGAGTATGTTTCTGGTTTTACTGCTAATATATTTTTCTTTTTAAGTGTCTGATAGAAGTGGGAAGCCTACTGATAGCAATGTGGAGTTGAGGCCATCAGTTTTGGGTGTCAACACAGCAATTACTCCTTTCATGGAGTCTGGACAGATCCTCTGCTGTTGTGTGTGCTAGGCTGGATTCAGTTGTACCTAAGCAAGTAGGGAAGTTCTGCTGTTGATTTCAGTTGGGAGTTGGGTCTGGCTTTAGTTGTGTAATTTCCCAAAAGCTGGGATTGTTGAGCAGTGTGATTGCTTATGCATGCGTTGTGGTGGAGCAACTGGAGTTGTGTATTTTAGATGTGCTTGAAATGTATGCTGCTTCAGCCTTGGTGTGTTTTCTAGACAGAACCAAGTTCAGAAACGTTATTTACAGGAAAAGCTGTAACTTAGTGTGTATATCACCACAACTTAAAATTCAGACCATTTCCCCTAACAGTAGAGCTCTTCTGTGAATAATTTCATTAATTTTGGTGGCCTTTATGTTTTAATGTTTCCAGAATTTAAGGCTGAATGATAATGGAATGTTAAAATGTTAAATGTTTGATAATCTGTCCTGATGAATTTTTAAAACAGCTGCTAATTGTTAAGGTTTTATTGTCTTAGAGACACATTAGATATTTTAGATGGAAGCTAACATTTCTGAATAGTTTCCAGAGGACATGTTCTCAACTCAACATTTAAGGACTTTGTCTTTACTTTGGAATTCCTGGTAGAGGAGTATAGCTTGACCGAAGCACTTGAGCATTTTCAAGGTGGGTTTTGGTAATATTAGGTGTGTGTTGTAAATATAAAAGATGACCCATCATATTTGAATGTGACAGTATACTAAGAGAGACTTCTGGTAAAGTTCTATACTCAAGTATTTTTGGTACAATGGCCTCTTTTAACTTTCAAACGTGACAAGCTTCACTAGTAACAGACCATAAAAGAGGTGAAAAGAGAGGTTTATCAGTACAATTTAAATGAAAACTAAATGTTTTAATACATGAGGATTTTTATTTTCTATTTTTTTTTTCACTTTTGTATAGTAGGAATGAGTTACACAAAGAGAGAAAATGCCTTTTTATTAGTTCAGGGGAAGAATTCCTGAATAGCAGGGAGAGGAGAATCATTGAGGAGACACCTTTCCTAGTCTCTGGCTTGCAGGAAAGAAGCTGGAATTCTGTTTTCTAAGGAACTTAAACACCAGCCACCTATACAACTTGAGCTAATTTGAATTAGGTCTCTGACTCTCTCAGAAGTTTTGGTCTTGATAGTAGGTTCTTCTAAGGAGCAAGGCTTTTGAAATGGGAAGATGCAAACAGATCTGATAAGGCTGAAGAATTCTATGTGCAACCCTACTAGATACTGTAAATATTAACTAGAAGGCTCTTTTCAAGTCTTCAGAGATCGTCCCTGATTTCTGGAGCTTGTAGTTAGCAAAGAAATTGATGAAGGAAGCTTCTGTTTTAAACCCGAGGAGGAAATAGGGAACAACTTCTACAAACTGCCTTGTCATTTATGTTGATGTGCGAAGAATAAAAGGATGTGTCTGTAGTGGGGAAAAATGTTAACTCATCCTGAAGAACGAGATTTGCTGCTTTGGAGGAAGTTCTGAGGAGCACTTAGGCACCAGCTAAAGCGAAGCTCCACTGTCTGCTGTTGCTAGATTAGATAGTTGTCCTCCCATTGTTGCAGTAAAGGTCTGTTGGCATTATAATAGGCTTTGAAATTGCTGAGACAAGGTAAATGTTAATCTCTTCTGTAATGTTTCTGAATTTAAGTGTTCTCATGTCTAAAGTTTCTTCTCATCTGCAGTAACGACTGCTTACACTTCCTTGAAATGTCTGAAACTCAGAACTGCAATGAGATTTCCAGTGTATTAGCATGCAGAAGAATCTTAAAGGCACTGAAGGCAAAGAACAGGTGTCTGATGCAAGGATTTTTGGTATTAAGAGAACACCTTGCTTGTGGAGGGAAGAAAATGCAATGTGCTACATTGCATGGGAATTACGTTGTATTGAAATACTGGAAGAGTGTACACAAGAAGAGCTCGAGCTTTAAGGATGAACATGTAAGGTGATTCATGAGGGGAAAACACTATTTTGCATAGATGAGTGGAAAACCTTTTGTATGGGACAGATTCAAAAAGTATATTTTAAAAAATGCTGAATGATTTGATACTGACTAAAAAAAAGTATGTAGTTGCAGGACAAGGATAGAAGTTCTGAATATTGGAAAATAAATCACAGCTCTGTCTTTTGTCCTTGATATTGTCCTCCATCACAGCAGTTCTGAATTGCTCTGTTCTCCTCAGGCAGGATGTGTATGTGAGGTACAGTTGCTCACAGTCAGTCCTTCAGGTTAGACTCTGTAACTGTGTTAGTTGTTACACAAGTGAAAACAGCAAGAAGCCTCAGAAATTGGTTCTTGAGTCTTATTCGTCAATTCTTTGCTATCTAAAGCGCTAGTTCTGCTTACTTTCCTGTGGTTGTGAAGTGAGGAGGAAAAATAATCTTTACAGCGTGCCTTCCTAATTATTTATGCAAGGGCATTTGTAAATACTTTGTTCAATATCTGAATGATGTTCAGGCGAAGTCCAACTAGATCTTCAGTTTGTTGTCATTGTACCTGCCTTCTTAGTGGGACAGGAAGTCCTGCCTAAACACCAGAGAAGGATGAAAAGAAGTATTCATTAAAAGCTGTACTTCACATAGAGTAACATTGTTGAATTCTGTTTTTCCATCAACTGGAACTGTTTAGGCAGTCTTTCCTTTTATTTTCTGTTGTCCAAGGCCAAGCTTAAGATGCTGAAGTCTTCAATGGGCATATCTGCAGAAAGTTTTTGGTCCACTGGCAAGGAAAGGAGTGGGCTTGTACAAGTCACAGGCTGCAGATATAAGCATTCAGCAGTTTATAAACTTTCAGATATAGAATGGGAACAAAACAACTTGTGATATCAAAACAATTTGTTGGCAAACCTCAGTTTGTTTGCAGGTTATGTATTAGTGTTTCAAAAACTTTGTAAAGAACACTTCCTTTAAAATAAAGCAGTCAGTTGTGGTTATAATAGCTAGACTAGTAGTAGCCACTGCTTGTCTTCTATCTTGTCAGGAACAGCAGTGTTGTAGATAAGCTTAGCTAGGGTACAGAGCCATAGCTTAAGTGTGGGTTCATGCTGGAGTGAACCTTTCACCTCTTTTCCGCTGCACTGAGGTCTCCCAAAGCCACATGTTCTAACCATCTTTGCACAAGGCAGATGTGTCTGAGGGCTGCCTTTGGGAGGAAGAGGCGAGCTGTTCTTCACATGGGCCGCTTGGGGCTGTCTCTGGGACCCAGTGTGAGCACAGTGGAAGGACTGGACTCACCTTTCTCAGCATGAGCTGCACATGAGCGATCTCAGTGATTATGAAATTACTGCCAAGAGACTGCAGAGCAATATTTCTGCAGTAGCACTTTTATCTTTGTAACTTCTGCCCAATTTTCTGACAAGAGTGTGGGAGTATCAAGATCAGTTTAGAATCATGTGGTATGTGTGTGTAGTAGGTGAGTCCAGGCTTAAAAATTCCACACTTAATGTGGACACTTGCCTCCCAGGAAAGAGACTTTTGAGTTTATGATATAGTTGTGAAAGACACAAGCTGAACATTTTGCAGCAATCAAAACTCCACAGAGTGTTACCAATTAGAAGGCATTTTATATAAATGCATTAATATTACATCTACCCCTTAAGTGCTGCATGCAGCATTTTACTTTTCTTCCCCTTCAGAAAGGATGCAGAACTGTATTACATGCAGGCATGGCAGCAAAGGTAGTGGCCATGGAAGGGATTGTTCTGGAGATGGATTTCTTACTTCTCCTTGAGTATTTCTGTTACGTTTGTTAGTGCAGCATGAGTGCATGGCAACCATTAATTTATTCATATCACAGCAATGTGAGAAGTGTTGTGAATTCACTTGGAGAGACAAGGAAAGAGTAAGGATTAACGTGTCCAATAGTCTTGATCCTACACATTGTCAGCATTTTGGGACAGTTTCCTTATGCAGGAAGAGCATCTCTATTGTAATATTTTCAGAACTGACTGTTTTGTGTCTCTGTAAGTTCAAACTTATTAAAGTATGAAAATGGGGAACTTAAATATGAGGAGTCTACATGGTTTGGCTAAAGAGGCCTAGTGTGTGTATGAGTTTATAATCAGGACTCAGAGCTGCCTTTGTCTGGCTTACTGTAAGGCCACCTTTATTTGTACATGCATCTCTCTCTGCTTTTCTGCAGGCAGAGAAGTCCCCTGCTAGCTCTGTGTCCCAGCCTCTCTGTTCTGTGGTATCATGTGAGCCAGTTAGAGCAGCACCTGAACACACGTCTTTTTCGTATATGGCAATGCTTAAAATGCATGACACACTGTTCAGTGGGAATGGTGACCCAGACAAAATCTGTAGCAGACTGGCATGGCAACTTTTTAGAAGTTGGTCTGATACCTGTTATCAGAAGGGCTGAGTTCTGTTTGCAGGCTGGCATGAATAAAAAATGGCTATAAAGGTGTTTATATACTCTGAGCTCCCTGAAAGTCAGAAGTCAGCTTTGATGAGCATAAACTAAAAAGTTCAACTCTTGAACATAAATCCTGAAGTTTGGATTCTGTTTAACACCCATTTTCCTCTTAACAGATACTTGGCTCTCTGGTCAGGTGGCTCTGTCAGTATTCCATCTGATGAGGTGAAACTACTCTGAGTGTTCTTGTATACACCTTTCATACCCGTACTGCCAGACAGTAATTTGTTTTTTTTCAGAAAGGGTTGTTCTAATTGGGGTGTAATAAAAGGGTGGTGTAAACCTGATTGTTTCTTTTTGAAGCGGGATTCTCTGAAATATCCACACACTTAAGATTGCTCTTCCATTTGCTTTTCTGCTGACTTCCACAGTTCTAAGAAGGAAGCGTGTATGGCCATCTGAAGCACTTAGATGAAATCTTGTGCAAGTTATTAAACAGAGTTGTGTTTTGTAGAGGATTTCTGTCCCAAGTTGTCATGATTCTGGGATCAGTTCTCTTTGGAGCCTGGCTTTTCTGGAGAGAGGCAAATGGTATGAATATGAGAGTACCTTGCAGAGCGCTGTTTCGGGTGGGGAGTCACATTATGTTCACTTGACAGCTGGCTTGAAATGGAGTAATTCCCATTTCTAATGTTCTGGAAGAGCAGATGTGAGGAACAGTAAGGTCCTTGGGTTCTCAAGTTTACTCTTAACCATGCTACTGAAGTAGCCTACATTTTCTTCATTCTTTTACTTACGTAATTGTAGGGTAAGAAAAAAAAGAACACGCAGAAGTGTGAGACCATTATGAAGCCTTTAGAGGCAGTAGGAGTTTTACAGAGCTCTTTGTTCTCTCAGAGGATGCCAGCCCCCATCAGACTGCGGGAGTTGATCCGGACCATCCGGACAGCGAGAACCCAGGCAGAGGAGCGTGAGATGATCCAGAAGGAATGTGCTGCTATCCGCTCGTCCTTCCGAGAGGAAGATAACACATACCGCTGCAGAAACGTGGCAAAGCTGCTCTATATGCACATGCTGGGATATCCTGCACATTTTGGACAGGTAGGTTAAAATTTGGTGCCTTCTGTGCATAAGGCAGTCTGTCTTCTGTGTTTTGGGCACATTGACTTGTTCAGAGCACTCCAAGGTGCAGTTCTGCTGTTCTTGGGGATGTTTTGAGGTCTGTTTTCATGTATGTTCTGAACCTGTGTTAGTTTAGACTTTGTTAATGAGATTTTCTGTTTGAGGCTTACGTACTTTGTTTTGAAACTTGAGGTTAGTCTGCTTTTGCCATACTGTCTCCTCCTCACCATCCATGTTTCTGCAGAGCAGTAGTGCTTAAACTGCAGTCCAAGACATAGGGATATTTTCTGATTGGATCCAAATAGCACTTTGGAATTCTGTCTCTGAAAAGTGCCACATAGTTCAAAAGAGGTTCTGTACCCTTTTCCTTATAAAGCAGTGTACTTTAGACAGAAAAGAGCTGTTCTGTTCCTGGCAATCAGAAGTTGGTGTTCCTTATCCCCATCTTAGTGAGGTGACATGGAGAATGCAGGTGTGAGTTTTCCATCTCTTAGCTTATTTTTGATGTGCTATTTTTGACAGAAATTTTAGGAAAGGGAGACAGGAAGATGAAAGCTCTTCATCTACAAGATGTCCCTCAGGTTAGCTTTGCTTAGTCTTTGGGGCATAGTCAGTTTTGCTTAGAAGTCAGAAAGTGTCCTGTTAATAGTAATATAACCTAGGTCTTTAATAAAGCTTAAATCAGTCAAATTGTTGTATCCCTTCAAGTAGCTTCATGTCTTTGTGTCTATCCATTTGTGGTTGGTTTTACCAATCCTAATATGTCTCACTGAAACAGTAAACTCAAACCAGTGAAATCAAATTGCAGGTAGACTTAGGATTAGTGAGTCTGGACTCTCCTATAGCATGCAGTAGATTGTTCAATATCCATTATTGCCAGATTTGCTACATCTCGAAAAGAAACATCTATTCTGGCTACTTGGCGAGCAGGACACTTCATTCACTGCCCTTGGTTCTCTTGTAATTTATCAGCTGTGTTTTCAGGAGGGCATAGAGCCCAATGCTGAAAAGGAGTTTTAACAAGTATTCTCCAAGTGAGTGAGTTAGAGACCTTTGCATGTCCTTAACACTTATCACTGGAAGGAATCTTTCACGGTGCTACTGTTGTGTAAGAGTGTAGTTTGTGTGAGCTGGGGACCTGTTGAGGACATAGACTGTTCCAGCAGTTTTGTCTTGCAGATAGATTCGTGCATTGTAGGCAGTAAGCTTCTGAGAGTGACAAGATGAGCACGCAGAAAGATGTTTTGCTGAAAAACAGGGGAGTGACAAGTGGTGTTACAGTCTCTGTTAAAGCTATAAGCAGACTGCAGCTAACAGTGTGGGTAACCAGGAGTGAGTGGTCGATCTACTTCTGTCCAAGGCAGGGCTCCTCAGCTTTGACCTTGTACACAAGTATGAGAATGAGTGCCTATTTAGCCAGTGCATGCTGATATGCATTGGACAGCATGCTGTCTCCTGAGCATGTGCAAAGGCCTTTTGTTTAGAGTTTAGAAGTCGTCAGACAGCCTGGACAAATGGTCGAATAACTCTTATTGTCGCTGTTTCTATTTGAAAAAAAATCTAGTTGGAAGAGTGGCTATGTCAGTAAAAGTTGGGTCAGTTGTAGTCTGGTTACATGACAGTAGTATCTCTTACAGTAGTGGTGTAGCAGATTTTAATTGTTCCTTTGAATGAAATGGATTTAACAGTATCAAGAGCTTTTCCACTAATTACACCTCGTAAGAGCTTCAGCGGATCATGTTTCTTAATATCACTGTGCATGAATCTAGTTTGTGTGTATTTATATACAAGTGAAACAAGAACTCATCAGCCTTTCATGGGGTAAATTTCACTAATATCTTTTAAATTCAAAAGTACTAGAAATGTATCTTAATCTGTTGCAGTCATCATTTTCCTTATGCTTTTCCTCTGTCATTCATCTTCTGCCTTCGGTGGCTCTTACCCTGTAGCTTAGATGTCATCAGTTTTATGTTGCGTTTTTGCAGAGGATTGTATAAGTATCTTGTAAACTCAGGAAAGAAGGTTGTTTCAGAGGTGCATTATTCTCTTACAGAAAGCACTGAAACATGAGAGTTTGATATCTAGTGTTCTGTACGTTATCTTTGGCTGATCTTGGGCATTTGTGCAAATTCAGTTACCTTTGCAGAGGACTGGTCTTACTCTTCAGAGATGTTTATTTGAGGTTTTCATTGCCTTGTAACCTTGCAGACTGAGCTCAGTTTCTTTCAAGCCTTTTCTTACCAATTTGTCACCCTCGCACTAGCTGGGCTCTCACATGTGACAGCAATGCCAACAGTTGAGTGTGTCTTCTAATGCCTTGTGGCCATGAGAACTTGCAGGACTGGAACTAGGCCATAGCACTTTATTTCTCTGGCACTTCAACTTTAATTTTCTTACCAATATACTGTGCAACTTTACTCTCCTGATGTGTTTCTTGCATCTCACCTGTTTCTGTTGCCCTGTTCAAACTTCTGTCTAGCTGGGGCCATTATTTCCTTTTCCTGACACCTTGTATCTTTGCCTGTGCATGCTCCCTTTGCTATGGATCTGTTGCCAGCTCTGTCTGACTTATCCTCAAACCTCTTGTGCATGCTTACTTGCTGCCCCAGCTAGTTTGTAAAGCAGACTTAACAGAAATTGTGAGGGTTAGATCTCTACTTTCCTGTCAGAAAAGTAGGCATGGATTATAGTTGACTAGTTATCTGTTACAGAAAATTATTTTAGTGCATAGTAATGTCTGAATATCTCTGTCATTGATGTTTTTTGTTTTTAATTTTAAAAGTGTCAGATGTAAAAATGAGATAGCAAATTTTAAATTAGCAGACTGCAGGTGGAAACTATGTATGTTGTCTTGGGAATCTCATCTGTGCTGTTGATCATAGTTGCCATTTCTGCAGGGGGAAACATTTGTAGTGACTGGAATGCAGAAGATTTTAGTAAACTTTAGGTGTGCAGAGATTACAGAGAAATGCAGAAATGTAACTATCTCTGACAATCTGTGTTTTGCCTAGGTAGCAGTTTAGTTACGGATCATCATAAACAAAACCTGGTCTTAGAGTCATAGAATCCTAGAATGGTTTGGGTTGAAAGGTCATCTAGTTCCAACTGCCATGGGCAAGGACACTTGCTAGTCCAGGTTGCTCCAAGCCCAGTCTAGCCTGGCCTTGAACACTTCCAGGGATGGGGCACCACAGCTTCTCTGGGCAACCTGTGCCAGGGCCTCACCACGCTCACAGCCAAGAATTTCTTCCCAGTGTTTAACCTAAACCTGCTCTTTTCTCCATTTGAAGTCATTACCCCTTGTCGTATGACTACATGTCCTTGTTTTGACAGCTTACAGAGCACTGGTCCTCTTCCTTGTAGATAAGTGGAGCCTTTTAAGTCTAGTTAAAAGTTTCATGTGCATATCAAACATGAGACATGATCTAGATTTCCAGATCTTTACTATTTTGTGTTTACTGGTGTGTCTTTCATCTCTATCCATGTGTTATCATTTACTTTTGTGATCTGACATGAACCCCCACATCTGGTATATGTGAAGTCATGGAAGACCAGCAGTGTCTGGCCACTTCAAGACACCAGAGCTACTAATGACCTTCCTGTTGGCTTTGTTGAAACTTTGGGCAGGTCATTTAACCCTTCTTGGTTTTGCACGCCACCAAAATGGGAACCAAATGCACCTTTGAAAGTGCATTCTGAGATACATACATTACTATGTGTCAAAATTCAAAGTGTTTCTTCTCTAGCTAAGAAGTAGTTTCAAGCTAATTATGTCTTTTTTTTTTTTTTTTTCTTCTCTTTTTCCTTTTTTTTTCCAGTTGGAGTGCCTCAAGCTTATTGCGTCTCAGAAATTCACAGACAAGCGCATTGGGTATTTAGGTGCCATGTTGCTGCTGGATGAGAGACAGGATGTTCATCTTCTTATGACCAATTGCATCAAGAAGTAAGGGTATCACCTCTCCATCAAGCCCTGCTTTGAGGTTTCAGTATCAGAAAGTATCCTCTGACAGTGGTACTTAGAGCTCCTTAGGGTTTTTCCCTTGTGTTAGAATACTGATACGGTGAAGTTGTTGTATGCTGTTGCCTGTAATAAGGCTGTTGTAGTAGTGCTCTGTATTGGGCCATCCTGTCTAACTTCTTTAGTGGGAAGGGAGTATCAAATTGCATTGGTTTTGAAGAGGCACATGTAGCAAGCAACACGTGTCCTGCGTGTGTGTGTTTGTTTCTGCTGACAGGCTCTGAAGAGCTGTCAGGGAGCAAGGCTGTGTGTCTTGCTTTCTAAGATCTAGTGGTCCTGACAAATGGTTTTCATTGGAAGCAGGGCAGCAGCTTGGGATGTGCTGTCATTTTGCTGCAATCAGACAAGAGGGGATGGGAGTTACTATTTTTTTAATACTTCTCTCAGCAAAGCGATGTTAAAGTGGGACTTTTTTACTTCATAGTTTAGTGGGTGACAATGAGTGTGTTTTCTTTTGAAGATGGATTGGAGTAGATGTGGAACAGCTGGGTTCTGGTTGACCTACCCAAAGGTTGTGTGTGGTGTACCTGTTTTTATTATTATGTACTGTTAGCACATAAGTCTCTCGGATATTAGTAAAGTATTGATCTTCGATTAGACTGTGGCTTCAGAGTGCTTTGAAAGAAACTTGACAAAACTGTGGGCCTGAGGATCTGCTAACTTTGGACCTAGTATCCAGGAGATGAGATTTTTGTGTAAAGATCTTGCATTGAAGTGCTATACCTGTGAGGCACTTCCATTAGAACCAGGCTGCAGGTTAACCCCTTTTTTGATTGTTTATGCTACAGTGAATTTGGTAAGGGTGTGATGAGTTGGAACTGGAAATGGGTCAGACAGAAGCTGAGCAAAAATAGTGGACAGCTTCCCACCATCTCCTGAGTTATATATTGCTTTCTCCTTCAGCTTCTGAATCTACTATTGTATCTTGCTTTTATCTAGATATTAAAGGATTTATTTATGGCATTGTTTTTCACTGTTTCATAGCAAGACCCACATTGTTGAGACAAAATGGAAAGCAACCTCTTGAAGCATGTGATACACACAGCTTTATATAGCTGCCAAAAAATTGTTAAAGGAAGGAAACAAAAAAGCAACCAGTTTAGTAGCATGTGCTACCTGTTCCTTCATCTGCATGTTGCCATATTTGCTCCGTGTTACAACCAGGATGCTGTCTTTCCCTTCTGCACCCTCTTGCATGTTTGGTTGGAAGGATTTCTTTCCCCAACTCTTCCATCTTGCAGCTCCCAGCTCTCCTTGCCTCCCAAACCAGGAGCTGTGTTTTTTACTTTCTTCAGCATTGAATCCTGTGGGAACCTTAGTACCAAACGCAGATGGAAAAATGGTGTAGAAGTCAATTTTAAAGGCTGTTGGGATTGCCAGGTAGAAGCTATGCTGTCTTGTGCTCAGTGTGACATTGGTAGCTAGCCTCATGAATAGCATCTCCTGTTAGGTAGTTTAGCTTCTCAGTGACCGCTTTTCATTACTTCCTTAGGCATGTGAATAGGAAAAACTGCTGAACAGAAATCTTGTATGGATTATTTTCAAGGTGTGTGAGTGGTGGGGTTTGTGGTTTTTGGTCAGGATAGAGGATACTTCTACACAGATTTTTTTTATACTGTTTGGTTTGTAAATGCAGAAGCTAAGGTCTGTTGTAGAACATCTTTAAACTGGGACAGCCCACAGTGTCACTGCAGGTCTGTACTTTGCACACAAGTTCCAAAGCTAAAACTATTTTAAATGGAATTCTATATAGTCATCCCTCTTCTCATCTCAATCCCTGGATACCTTGACAGGTCAACCTGATAGTTGAACCAAGTATTTTATCTTTATCCTTGAGGAGTCCAAGTAGAATTAGTAGCAAACCCTGTGGTATATGCACTCAAAGCTTCTATTGCTCCCAAGTTGTGTTCCCACACAGCTGTGAAATCCAGAAAGTTCTTTTGGGCCATGTGTTGCTGGTTAGATGACTGTAGCTATAGCTGCCCTTTTTTGTGTGTTCAGTTTCTCTGTGTGCATGCTGATTGACTTTTTTTGTTCTCCTTTACAGTGACCTTAATCACAGCACGCAGTATGTGCAGGGGCTGGCACTTTGTACTCTTGGCTGCATGGGCTCCTCAGAAATGTGCAGAGACCTTGCAGGAGAGGTGGAAAAGCTCCTCAAAACTTCCAATTCCTATCTTAGGAAGAAGGTACTTCAGGAAACTTTTGAATACTTTGTTATGGATTAAAAGGCAAGATTGATTGACTATCTCGCTAATATCTGTAGTACTAGATGACTGAGATTACACTGAGTGAATACTTTCCCATTGTGCAAGGCAGAGCTCAAAACTCCCTGTCTGTTGATAGCAGGAATGCATGAAAGCCTCTAAAAGATAAGCCTCCAATTGGCAAGGCAGTTACTTTTATTTTTGTACTCTCTCCCATAATGTTGGTGGTGGTAATGTGAACACTTGCCCCCTCATGGACATTAGCCTCAAGATTCTGGTCACCAGTCTTATTTATCTTCTCAGATAAGTCCAGAGAAACTCTGGTTATTAACAGTGCAGGCTGGTGTCAGGTGATTTGGACGTACTTGATGTCTTCTGTTGATGATGGTTACAATAGTATGAGTGCTAGAAGGGTTAAGTTCTTGAAATGGACAAACACTTACAAATTGTCTCCTTTCTGCAGCAGATATGTCTTCACTCCCATTCTTTTGGATTTATTTATTGAGAAGCCTTGGTGTAGGATTTAGGAAGAGATGCATTGTTGTTTTGTCTAGTGCTGGATATAGAGAGAAACTGGGGAGAAAGCAATGCTAAGAGGTCTTGCTGTGTTCTGGAAAGAGGCACTTGATTTTCAGGCAGGTGCAAGGAATAGAGTCTCCAGTTGCTTCTCTGTTCTAGAAGAAATAGGCATGTGTTTTTTCAAAAAACCCTGTAAATGTAGTTTTGTTTCTCATAGCACCCATCACCTGCAAGAGGAAGTTGTTTTTTGGGGAAGGAGGGAAAGTAAATAAGCCATAATTTTACAGTAAGTTTAATTATTTGTTTCCAATGTATTATCTCCTTCCCAGCAACAGGAAGACAGACTGAAATAGCCTATTAAAGGCAGAGTTGCTTTGCAGATAGTAGCACTTCTTGTGTGACTAATGTAAAAATGAACCATTGCTAGGGGGAGTATTAGTTTGTAGTTCAGTGCTCCCCTTTATTGAACTCTCTTCTGGAATGCTGTTTACTAACACTTGCAGTAGAGAGATGGAAAAATGCCATAAACTTTGTAGGCCTCTGTTTATCATGAGGATTGTTCTAGCTCCCACTGTGCTAGATATTCCCAAAACAGGTATTGTTGTAATTGCAGTGTGTACTAACAGAAATGTTTTTCTCTCCAGGCAGCGCTGTGCGCTGTCCATGTCATCAGAAAGGTGCCTGAACTTATGGAGATGTTCCTGCCAGCCACCAAAAACTTGCTGAACGAGAAGAACCATGGTAATAGCCAAGGCTGTACTTAGCAAGGCTAGGCCATTCTCTAGAGGATAGTGTACTTGCTACCTAAGCCTTTTGTTTGGAGGAAACTTCAGAGGTGTATTTGTAGGATTTATTTTTTTCCATTTCTACACAGTGAATGCAAATGTCATTTAGAAGGGAGGGATATATATGACTCTGATAGTCAACTGGACTTTACCATGGCATAGGTGACAAAAAGAAGTCTTTCACTGTGTTTTGATATGCTTCAGAGTGGGTCAAATGGGAAAATTTGATTTTTATCCTGTACACTGCCTAAAGTGACTCTAAGGCAGTGACTTCTTAGGTTTGGAGGTATTTTTTTTGTGTAGTCTTTCTTTAAATGGAGTTCTGAGGTCTCCTGAGGAAGGTGAGATAAGGTCAGCTAGGCTACCCAAATCAGAAATGAAAATCAAAGTGTGAGAAACTTAGCACCCCCAATGCAATTAACACATACTGTCCTTCTGGAGTCTTGTGTTTGTATAGAATCATAGGGTGGTTGGGTTTAGAAGAGACCTTAGAGGTCAGTAGCCCAGCTATGACCATTACTGTATGTTTAGTATGTGAATTTCTGCAGACCAAATTGAATTTATCTCCTGCTTTGGCCTTTAATTGCAGCTTTAAGACATGAGCACATTGCTGTCTGCTTTCCCTTGGACACAGCTGCAGGCACAAATATCTGTAGTGATAGATATGATAGGCTGAGTTCAAGAATATTTTTTAATGCTTTCCTGTTGTTTTCTTGTGATCTTTATCAAATGTCTGGAGCCAGTGGAATGGTGGTAAATGAAGACACATTTTTCTTTCCCCTTCTCTCACCTTTAGGTGTTCTTCACACATCAGTTGTCCTCCTCACAGAGATGTGTGAGAGAAGCCCAGACATGCTTGCACACTTTAGAAAGGTAAGTGTGAACTGGTAATATTGCAAAGTTAATATTATGGCTTTCTAGTAAAATCCTTACAATTGTTTGGGTGAAGAATTTAATGATACTGTTTGCTAAATTTTTTTTTAATCATTAAATGTGGGAATTTCATGTGTATGTAGGCCTAATCCCCTTCAGTAAGTGGTTAAAAGTTACAAAACATCAGTCTTAAGGTTGTGCAGTATAAAACTAATCCTAGAGTTAAAGTTGTCTTTGATGGTCCCTTAGGTTCTTCCCCACTCCTTGTATCTAATTGCATAGTGATACTGGAATCACAGTGAAGTAAACATCAAGACAAAGATGCAAAACTGAAGCTTATGCCAACACCTGAAAGCCTTAACCACAGCCACACAGTTATATACACTCAGTTCAAAAACACTGATTTAAATTCTAGTTGTATAGTTACCTCATGCCTGGTGCATGCTGTGCTACACAATTTTCCATTTTAACTTAAGGGTTTGAGAGTCAATGGCATTCTTCCTCCTCTGGTTAGGAATGTTTACTTCCCATCACTCTCCTGACTTTCTTATGCTATTTGCTATAATTTGCTGTATTATTGCCATGTGAAAGACTACCAATAGAAGGGCATCTGAAAATTGCCTTGATTGTCATTTTAAATTCTTGGTCAAAAAGGAGAAATTAAAGAAAGCTAGTAGAACAGAGCAGGCCATTTGCTCCTCTGAAAAGTCTTAAAGATGTCTGTTTATTTGCATGCCTAGTTTACTTCCTTGACTTGTCTATGTCGTTAGGGATTTAAAAATTCTTTGGTGCATTCTAGCATTTTGGCATGCATCTTCCCTTGCCTTGATTGTAAATGTGGAAGCAGGAAAAAAAGTCAGATGAGGTTCATTTTGCAGGTACCATCCCTGCTACTAATTGCTCATTTAACATGATAGTTGTGGGAAGAGAGAGAAGAGCTGAGTCAACAAAATTTTGTTACTAGGTGCATTCTTTCTAGCTATTTCTTGTAGTTCTTATGCTGTTAATGGTGTAACATTGACCTGTCCCTAATGCTTGCTTCGTCTGTTTTGTCCCTTTTGTCTGTTTGGAATCCTGCTGAGTTAGAATGAAAAGGTAAGAGTTAATTTTTCTAGATGATGCATGTTTGCCTGGAATCTGTTTGTCCCTTGTGAGGCAGTGCCTCTGAATGACACAGTTGTGATTGATGCCACATGCTTAGATCATCTGTACATGTCTAATGCTCTTTGTGTGCTGGTCTTGTCACTAAACCTCTACATCCATAGCAGCCCTGAGTTTCAGTTATGGCCATCTGTGAACATCAGCCTGCTTTCCTCAAGCCTTCCCTCATCTGAGGAGTACTTTACGGATGTTTTCTTTTCTTTGTGTGCAAGTTGTAGCCCTGGGCTTTCTTCTTACCACAAACTGGGCTTTGTGTTTTATCTGAATCATGGGGCAGCTTGGGGTAATTCCCAGAAGGGAGCAGGACAGACAGTTAGTTAACTGCCTGTAAGAGGCTGTAAAGGCTTTCTGTGCTGTGAAGAGCTACCCAGTCCAGCTGCAGTGCTGATAGTCTTCATGGGTGTAATTTGTACTCCAGAAGGTGGGGGAAGTGGCCCTAGTCACCATGGCTGTAATGTTTCCCTTTGTTCTGTCCTCAGTCCTGATAATTCATGCATGTTAGAAGGCAAAGCAAACATGAATAAGGGTTCCAGGAATGCTCCACTTGTTTGTTACTATTTCTGGAGAGAAGATGTTGCAGCACCCTTCGGTTTCTTCTCTAAGGCAGATACAGGAAGTTCAGGGTTCATTTGGTTTGTGTGTTTTATGAAATGCATGTTTTCAGAGGAGTATGTAGTTCCTGAAGAGCAAAGGTAGGAACAAAAGAGGATGACGGGGAAACCAGGCTGATTTTCTTCTTGTACTATACCACAAATGTAGATTTACTGCTTTAAAGATACAATATGGTGCTCTGGTCCCAGCTTAACTGTTTCTAGTTGTCTTAGCCAAGCTGTAGGTATTCATACAGCAGCAGCTCTAGGTGTGCAGGTTGAACTGTGTGGAAGAATCCAGAGACTGACTTGCTTTCAAGTACAAGATTTGTTCTTGGACCTGTGCTTCAAAGCTGGGACCAGGAAAACAACAGTACCCTAACAGGACAACTCTCTTCTTCACAGCTTGTTCCCCAATTAGTTCGTATTCTGAAGAACCTTATCATGTCTGGATATTCACCAGAGCATGATGTGTCTGGGATCAGTGACCCCTTTCTGCAGGTAAGAATTGATGCAAACAGTCACTGATAGCTTCAATTCTAGGACTGTGTTTTGAGCCTTAGGTGTGATGAGGTGGTTACTGCCACACCTCTGTTGATTTTAAGGCTTTTTTGGTCTTCCTTTGAGCTGATTGTGCAAATGCTGTTCATCTGCCATAGTGAAAGACCCTTGCCTTAGTTTAACCAGCAGTTGTAGTGCTTTATCACATTGTGACAAAAGAGAGAGGCAGCATGTATTGGTTTTGGAAGGCTGTGCCTGTTTGCAAGGGGACTCTGAACAGTTCTGGCTAGTGGGAAGAAAATAAGCACAGCAGAAGCCTGTTTTTGTTGATAAAGTTCTTACCTGGGATAAGCATTTTGCTTAAGACTGGAAATCAGCAGCCTGTTTTGCTTTTTTGCCACTGCGACCCCATGTCAGACACCGTCATCCAACTTTTCTTTCCTTTATTTTATCAAATAGGTACGAATCCTGCGGTTACTAAGAATTTTAGGGAGAAATGATGATGATTCTAGTGAAGCAATGAATGATATACTTGCACAGGTAAGATCTGCAAGGTTGATGATTGGTTTAAACTTTCTCTTAGTTTGTTAATAATTTGGATTCAGTAACACTGGTGAGGATACAGCTGCTTGCCATGCTGTCTGAAATTTTGTTGAAAGACATACATACATATTCAGAAGTGTGATGCTATTTTGTAAGGGTTGGTTACTTTCACTGCCTGTTCTGTAGAGCAGCACAAAGGGGCTCTGCTTTGAATTCGTTTAAGTTATTTTGTTTCCTTTATCCAGGTTGCCACTAATACAGAAACAAGTAAAAATGTGGGAAATGCCATTCTCTATGAAACTGTGCTGACTATTATGGATATAAAATCTGAGAGTGGCCTGAGAGTAAGTTGCCTTTGCTATGGCCTTTGTTTTCTTCCTAGGATTGTATGAGAGTAACTTGTGTGGAGGACGTGAAGCACACTTGTTTTGCCATAACAGCTCTGCATCTGACTCTAGATAAGACTAGCTTTTGCAGAAAGGATGCTCATTTTGAAGGAGGGTGGGTGTTTGGGTTTTTTAAAATAACAAAAGTTAAGAGGCAAAATTTCCTGCAGAGTGCATGTCCTGAGTGCAAGTGAGAGCCTGCAATGCATCTCTTAGGATTTCCTCTGCTTAGGCAGCTTCTAGAGTTCTTTTTGGCTAAGAACTGCAATGCTAGTTTTGACATGTTGCCTTTGAAGTCATCGTGAAATGATGATGGTGACCAGCAGTCCTTTTAGATCATTGATCTTCCCTAACTCTTTCTGCAGGTCTTAGCCATTAACATCCTAGGCCGTTTCTTATTAAACAACGACAAAAATATTAGGTAAGTTGTACAAAGTGTGTTTTGACAACACCCAGTTTAAAACGTGTGAGAAGCAATTGCACAGAGATGATGCTGAAGTAAAGCTTTCCAGGAGACCATGTTAGGATCACTGCTCTTGGGGTTAGTGTGGCTGTTGAGCTTGCTTCTTTCTTGGTGTGTTCTTTTCTCTGTGCAAATCTTAACTGTGGCCCTGCCCTTCTTAGTTGATAAGTTGGAATGTATGATCTATTTCTCAACATGTGGTTTCTTAATCAGGTCCTTATTTTTCTCCTGTCTTGTCCCAAGTGGTCTGTGGTGCTGTTCAAATCAGAGTTGACATTGGAGATCTGGCAAATTAGGCAAAGACTGATTTTTCTGATTGTATGCTAGTGGCAACAAAGGAGTTTATTTCTGCTCTGGTCATTATTAATCAGGATGTGGAATTGCTGAAACTGCTAGAATAGAATATCATCTGTAAGCAGTTGGATAGCAAATCATTATATGGGTTCCAGACTCTAGCCCTGGGAATTTTGACTGATGCTAGTTTGAATGTAAGGTGCTTGCTTGTCTGGGCAGTGGTGTTGTTAGGCATGTTACAATTTAGTGTGGTAATTCACCGGTGAAGATAGGCCAGGAAGTCCCCTATAGGATTTCCATTCATTACCAGGTACAAGAGAATCCTATCCCATTGCAAAATAAGACTAGGCTTGGGGCAAGGGGGCAGTGTCTGTGCATAGAAATTAAATGGCTGCTGTCAGCTGCTGATGACCCTATGTCCTTGTTGCAGATATGTAGCTTTGACATCGTTATTGAAAACTGTGCAGACAGACCATAATGCAGTACAGCGGCACCGAAGCACCATTGTGGACTGCCTGAAGGATCTGGATGTCTCCATTAAAAGGTAATCAGATTATCAGTGAAATAGACTCTTGAGGTTGACAGTCTATGGAAAGTGAGCAGAGCACAGAGGAAAATGATGACAGTCCTGGGGAACTGTGAGACTACTATGAAGGTACAATATGGTTCCATAATTTAAACAAGATAATGAAGATGTACACCCACCTTCTTTGGAAAGCTGCTGTTACATTTCATGGGGAAAAATTAATTCCATTTGCCTGGATTTTTCCAAAATGCAGTATCAGTGGAGATGAGATTTGTGTGCTCTCAGCAAGATGGAAAGCCTCTGTGTGCTATGATTATGATCAAACCTACTCTGATGTGCTCCACGTTGGTTTCCTTTCCCAGATGAATGGGCAGTGCCATGTTGTCTTGAGGCGGTATTAAGTCATCCAAATAATGTATTGATATATTAGGGAGTGGTAGAATTGAGACTTAACTCGATTGCTAAAACAGTTTGCATACAAACCACATCCTTTTATCATTCTTGGTGTTGGTTTGTCATTTAAATAGTGGTGTGTTGCTGCTCTGGGCATTGGGAAAGCTTGCAACCTTACTTCTCACTAGAGAAAGTTTTTGTCTTGTACTCTGTCTTAATTTCTTCCAGTTTATTCTCATTACTGCAGTTATGTTCCTTTTACTCATGATAGTAACTTTCTCCTGTTTCTGCCACTCATGGAAATTCCTGAACTGTTTGGTCTCACTTTTGCCCTGCCTATGTGGGAAGGCTGCTCTTCTAAACTGAATCTTTCAGCCTGTTGATTCCTTCTTTCTTTCAGAGCTCTCCTCCTCCTCATTATCCTTTCTGTAATTGGGTTACAAAGAAAGGTCTGGGCTCAGTGCAGTATACAGCATGCAGTGCTGGGGACAGCAGCATTTTTCCTGGTATATTTCAAAGAATCTCTCTGCTACACACCAGAATCTCATTGAGCACTCATCACACAAATATACCTTCAGAATTGTTCAACTTCTTCCATCTACTCAAGCTGATTAGGTACACTATAGATTCTTGTTCTTGTAGTCATTTCTCAAACTTATGCCCATCTTTGAATCAGCTCTAGATTCTTGTAACAGCACTGCTCAGACTGATGTGTGTATAACAGGAAAGAATTTGGATTTGTCTTGCTTCTGAAACTTACTTTTAACTGCTATGTAATGGGTATCGTGTAATCTCTTTACAGTTGCAATCTATCCCAAACCACAAATTTGTATCTTAAATGCTGAACAAATCAGGCTGCCATTGCTATTTGGTGTCAGAGCCAGCATGGGGCTTGGTTGTGAAACAGCAAAGCCTTATCTAGGTTTTGGGTAGAAGGCCTGCTAGGAAAACACAGGTATGCTACAAACAACTGAGCTTCATGTCTGAGTGCTGTTGGAGGATGAAGCCTTTGAGTGATCCATCAGCAGAGCACAGCGTTGCCATGCTGACACTCGTGCTGCTGACAATGCACTGTCTTCATTGAAGCGTTACATTGACTGGATATGTCAGAATCCCCAGGCAGCAAGCTTCAGGGACTTGAGGGAAAGACATGATACCTGGTTCTGGTTATCTGAAGCATGGCCTCTGCTCATCATCTTGTAACTGGTGCAGTTCATCTTTGGTTTATGTAGTGTAATTCAGAATGGCTTTGCCATTTAATTAAAGTCTTTCAGTCTGCTTGATTTGATTAAACTACATGATTAAGAGCTTCGTGACAAAATGAAACATGTAATATGACTGAAGGTAAGCAATATGTGCTGAGATAAATGCCTGGTATAAAGACTGAAATTTTAAACATAAACATGGAAAATTTGTAACCCAGTAGAGTCGGGTGTAAGGAGCTGGGAACTACTTGGAGAGATGGAAAGAGTTCTAAAATATCTGAAAGATATTGCTACCCTTAAGCTATCTTTAACATATGGATAGATGTTTCTAGAACACCCCATAGCCCCACTCCCCCTTAATTTTTTGGAGAGTGGATGTTTGTCTGCCTATGAACAAAAAAAAAACTGCACAATAAATGTGGAGGGCTGTTCTCATAGGATCAGTAAGTATTGATTCCTTCTTAACTAAAGGGTAACTGTATTTTTGTGGCTGGATTTGGGGTTTTTTACTTCCTTCACTAGGTGAAATGGCTTGATTTTCTTGGTTTTCTATCTCTTGCCCTAGGCGTGCAATGGAACTGAGTTTCGCTCTTGTTAATGGGAACAATGTCCGTGGAATGATGAAGGAGTTACTGTATTTCCTAGATTCTTGTGAACCAGAGTTCAAGGCAGACTGTGCATCTGGAATATTTCTTGCAGCTGAAAAGTATGGAGTTGTTTTACTTGCTAGAAACTTTTGGTACATCCTCGGGACTGTGAACACCTTGTGTGTTGTTTCTCTCCCTGCTTGCTCCCAAGAGAGAATGTGTTGATCCATTTCTTCTCTGTTCACTGATTTATGTGTGGCTTGTCAGTTGTAGCCCTCCCTCAGTATTGGTGTCCTTCCTCACGAAGCAGTGGGCCAGGAAGTAACTGAAAGGGGAGGTTCTGATGATGGTGGGTTTCTTGCTGGTGTTGAAGACTGGCAGTTATTGCTCTAACTTGTTTTCTTAATTTTGTCAGATACGCTCCTTCCAAGCGCTGGCACATAGACACAATTATGAGAGTCTTAACAACGGTAAGTGAAATTGCCTCTCTTGTGTGTGACTACATAAAATTTTCTTAAATATGGAGGAAGTTACTCACCCTCAAGTTGGAGATGGTTCTAAAGGCTGGCAGATAACAAATGCTAAAATACATAGAGGAAGTGTACTTATGCTAGTTACATTTACTGAGTTTATATATTTCTGACTGAATGATTTTTTAGAAGAACTGTATTATTTCAGAAACACACAAGAGTAACAGTGTTTAACAGCTTTTCTACTGCAGTAATCATATTCATTTCTAAGGACAGCTCTTGTACTGTCTGATTTCAATATACATCCTTTTCGAGGAGAGTGAATGCAGCCTCCAGTGACTTGCAAAAAGAAAGAGGGTGAAAGGAGTTTCTTGGAATTACTTCAAGTTTATCAAAACTTGCTATGAAACTGTGTCAGCAGCCTTCTAGTTCACCTTCTTTGGGTTTAATTATTACTCTTTATCTACTTGATTTTATCTATGAACATCACAGCTGAGGTGGAACTGGAGTAGTGCTTTGGCAACCGATGGAAGAGATCTTGGTAACTTAGGTAGGCAGTGTGTTCTGTCAGGCAAAGGAGTAGGAAGGGATTTTATCAGTATGAGTGTTCACATTTGAGCAGTTCATCCAGAAGTAAGCCTGGCTGGGTTGCTCTTTTGCCATCCTGAGACATAAAAGCAGATTCACCTGAAGTGCAAATTAATTTCCATTGAAAGGTTGGCTGTTAGAATTTCTCTTAGATTATTTTCTTCAGTAAAGGAATTGCCTTTTCTTGTCTGCTAGATAAACCTCTCATAAAGTTGTATTCATTTCTACACTCTATCCTCTCACGGTTTCACAGTATTTGTAGTGTGGATTTCTCTGAGTATAGTTTTATTTGTTGGTAAATATGTTGTCCTGTACTTCTTCCCCCCTGAGGTTGCTCAAAGTCAATCATAATGTGTTCATGGATGGGAGGGTTGATTTTTATTTCCAGGCACATCAGGAGGTTTTGTGAAGGGTATCACAGCTGCTGTGTGTTACTTAAGAAGGTCCATAGTAAAACCTAACAATTGTTCTTGCAGGCAGGAAGTTATGTTCGTGATGATGCTGTTCCCAATCTGATCCAGTTAATAACTAATAGTGTGGAGATGCATGCCTACACCGTGCAGAGACTCTACAAAGCCATCCTTGGAGATTACTCCCAGGTAAAACCTAATGCAGCCAGCTTCAGTTTCTTTGTTGTACTGCAATAATAATGCGTGTTTACTAAGCATCTCAGAGAAAGCCAACATCACATGGCTCCAAGGGAGACCTGCTGAGCAGGCACATCTTCTATAAGTTCATGTTCTTTTTGGTTTCTCCAATTCTCTCATGGAGTTCTTGCTCTAATCAGATATTCCCACTTTTTCCACTGTGGAAGGCTAAGCTGCTCCTGGAAATGCAGATGGTTTAATTTATCGTGCAGGCAGCCTTTATCTCTCAGCCTTCTCTGTTTTTCTTCCAACAGCAACCCCTGGTACAAGTTGCATCCTGGTGCATAGGAGAGTATGGAGATCTTCTGGTGTCTGGTCAGTGTGAAGAGGAGGAACCAATACAGGTATAGCTTGGGAAAGAGCTGCAACTGCACATCTGGCTAAGGCTGGGCCCTCTTGATGCTGGCTAGGTGAAGGCAGTGCTGTCACCAGTTCCCTAGCACTGATGTCTGTGATGGCTATGGAGTCTGGACAGGAACCTCCTTCCCCTGCTGCAGGCATGGACTGTGTAAACACTGGATCTGTGGAGTGCTGCTAGAACTGGCAGAGTGGTGTGGTTTCAGTGCTAACTGATTTGGAAGAAATCTGCTAGGGTCTTAGCAGTGCATTGCAGTGATAGACCTGCTCTTCAATGTGTGAAACAGGAATTGTATTTTAAAAGTCATACCTTAAGATCTCCACCTGCACGTATGTTATGCCTGAACATAACACTACAGGCTCAGAGTTGTAGAGGAGGTGTGGCATGGCCATTAGGCAAGAGACAGGTATTTACAGTATGGTCTGGAAGGCTTGCTGTGAGGTCCTCTCTGTGCTAGCCTAACCTCACCGTACCTTTTCAGGTAACAGAGGATGAAGTTCTTGATATTCTAGAAAGCGTCCTGATATCTAATATGTCTGCATCTGTGACACGAGGCTATGCTCTCACTGCCATCATGAAGCTTTCCACAAGGTTCACCTGCACTGTCAAGTGAGTTCCCCTTGGTGGTATACTGCACAGGGCTTTGTTGAAAATATACTGACATAAGTTGTCTTCAGTAGGAGTATTGCTTGAACATGTTCTGCTTCTGTGATTAACTAGAGTCATCATGTTACTTGTTGCCTTTCACAGTCCTCCTTTGTACACAGGGTGGAAGATGTCTGCTGTGGGTATTCCCTAGGGATGCCCTCTGCTGTATGGGGACTTAATCCATGTTGCTGTTTCTTGAAAGCTCCTTACAGGGAAGAGAAATTCTTACTTTCAGTGGACTGTTCTCTCCGGTTCCTTTTTTACATGATGGAGAGAAATATCCTTGTTTCCTCTTGGGCACTTCTCAGTGTGGGTAGTTGAGCTTTTTCATGCTATACCCTAAGGTGATGTATTTATCACCTGCTGATGCTTTTGTGAAGGGACAGTTCATATATATGGATGTTACATGGGTACTGCTGTTTTACATGAGTTACATGGGACTCCTGTTGAACAGAGACTAGGTAGCATCTTCAGGATGACACATGCCAATCCCTTGCTTATTGCTGCTAATTCCATGGTCTGTTTGTTTTCCCTTGCCCCCAACAGTCGCATTAAGAAGGTAGTTTCCATCTATGGCAGCAGCATTGATGTGGAGCTGCAGCAGAGAGCTGTGGAGTATAATGCACTTTTCAAGAAATATGATCACATGAGGTAAGTGCTGATAGAGATTTGGTGTTTGAAAACTAGCATTATCTGCTCTGATCTCCTGTGGATGACAGTGTGCTGTGAGAACTTCGGTGATTTTTGTTAGGGTTACAGAGGAACTAGGATCCCTCCCCTTCTACAGGGTTAACAAGTGTTTTAAGGACTTAATGTGTCCTGTGTTATGGTTCTGTGATCAGAGACTCTGTGCCAAAGCATTTGTCCTGCTTTGAGCCTGAGCTTGTCAGGCACTGAGGGGAAGCAGGAGACAAGAGGGCTTGTTTGTCTTTTAGCTATCAGCTGGTGTATTTACACTGGCACAGAATGCCAGGAATTGCTTCGGACCACCTCAAACTGTCATGCAGTCTTGCAGTTGTCCTGCATTGGAGCTCAAGGGAGCAGGCAGGTTGTCCTGCATATATCAGCTCTTGAATGTCTTAAGTATTTGGACTGGGATCCAGGAAGATGGCACAGTGTAACTATGTCAGCTTCTTTCAGGCCAGCACTGCTTGAGAGAATGCCAGTAATGGAGAAAGTCACCACAAATGGCCCTGCTGAGATTGTACAGACCAATGGAGAGACAGAGACAGCAGTACTGGAAACCAAACCTCCACCCTCTGGATTGCAGCCTGCTAACCAGGTAACAGCAGCTGACCCAGGGTAAATTTCCACTGCTGTCAGACCAGTTCTGGCCAGTGCCAGCAGCAAGCTGAGACCATCTCCCTCGCCCTCTCTGCTTCTCTGCTGTTTCTGACTGGTGGTGATTGTATCATTGCTCTGCTCTGATGGCTCTAGTGTCCAGGTGTGTGGGACAGGTCATTGTAGGCTGCTCAGGAGCAGGGTGGGATTATATCAGTTGGTTATGATGCTAATAATGCCAAGGTTGTGCATTTTATCCTCTTATGGGCCATTCACTTTAGAGTTGGACTCAATGATTCTTGTGGGTCCCTTCCAACTCAGAATATTTTGTGATTCTCCTACCTGTCTTAGTGTGCATGAACCCAGTCCTTCCCTATCTCTTTGGTCCCTCAAACATGGAAACTAGATTTCTTGTGGGGCATGGGATCACAGTGAAACTAAGAACCCCGCTAACTGGCCATCAGCTCTGGTGGTCTTCAGTTTGAGAACAAATAGAATACACTGCATTTGCAAGGGAAAGTAGCAGAACGTTGAATATATGTAAGTATCACATCCACTCTCTCATTAGGCAAATGATTTATTGGACTTGTTGGGGGGAAGTGATATAACACCTGTAATTCCCACTGCACCTACAAGCAAGCCAGCCTCTGCTGGTGGGGAGCTGCTTGACCTCCTGGGAGACCTCAACCTAACAGGTGAGCAGGCTGCATTTCTTAGAAGTCTACATTCTCATCCCTGGGATGGGATGAGGGTGGGCTACTTCTTCGTTGTCTTTTTACGTCCTGGTTTTTACACTTACTCTTATCAAGATCCATATTAGCATACAGGTGGGAGTCAAGGTATAAAGGTTGATTCTGCACAATTAGCTGGTGAGACTTGAGCATTTTCACACCAGAGTCTTGGAATGCTGTGAGCCTTTCCAGAGAGGACTGTGAGATGTGAGGAATTAATTCCATTTGAATGCTTGCTACTGCAAGAGGAGCCAGTTCTTGAAAGCAAAGAAGGGGAGGATGATAACACAGGTGATTTGTAGAACTTCATGTAAAGAAATGCAATATGCAGCAGTCACTCTTTGGCAAAGGAGTAATTACTCTTCATTTCCTGACAGCAAAGTATTAATCCTTCAACATTTCTTGTAGGTTCTCCAGTATCTGCCCCTGCGCCCCAGATAGCACAGCCTCCGTTCCTGCTCGATGGACTTACATCTCAGCCTCTCTTCAATGATATTGCTGCAGGTTAGGGACACGTAAATCCTTTGCCTAAAGTGCCCCAACATCCAACTAGAAGAGGAAACAAGGAATAGTAAAAAAATAAATTAAAAAAGAAATTTTTGAAAAAAATTAAAAAGAAAGGGAGGCAAATTGAAAGTGTGGCATAGATACTAGAGCACAAGGGGATGTGTTTAATTTTCAGAAGAATCTGGGGTGAAGTAAATGCATACTATGATATTGAGAATGATCTCCAGATTCTGTAGGTATGCTGCTTTTTTGTTTCCTGCAGGAATCCCCTCCATTACTGCATACAACAAGAATGGGCTGAAGATTGACTTCACCTTTGAGAGGTCGAACACCAACCCTAGTGTCACTGTAATCACGATACAGGCCTCCAACAGCACAGAGCTGGACATGACAGATTTTGTTTTCCAAGCTGCAGTACCAAAGGTAGAGCCACTTAGGGCAGCTACAGTGAGAAGTTGAGGGCTGGTTGCAAACACTTCCTGATTTCTTTCATGTAGACAGAAACTTGCAAGGTTAACAGGGCTGAGAACTGTTCCAAGTTTCTCTTAGTGCCCAGTTTGGTCATCTCTTTCCAGTCTGAAAGTACATGTTGTAAATGCAATAGAACACATATTCCAGTCAAATTGGACCACATCTGCTTGGACAAAATCATGTTTTAAAATCACCATTTTGTAGAAAAATAGCTAAAACTCAGGCAGAAAAAACATTTGGGTCAAAACCAGTATTTTGGAGACACTAATTGTACCCTTTATTAATTTCTAAGAAATACACTGTGTTTTTGGGAGCTATGAATACATGGAAGAAAAAATCTTTTGAAGCTATTAGTTGCTTATAAAAATTAAAATTAATCACAATATGGTGATTAATGGCAGTCTTCATTTAAAGAAGTTAATTGTTTCCCCTGCATTCAGCTGCAACACTAAATGTGAGTGACAGATATTGCCTGGTTTATAGCAAAGCAGACTATTGAAGCAGCACGTGACTGGAATGCTCTCCAGATATGGGAAATTAGTATTTGCTCTCCAATTTGGGAATTAGTATTCCTCTAACTTGGATTCCTGCCATAGGAAGGAGTCAGGGAAAGAACAGGCCTCCTGAAGTTACAGGTGTGCTGACTGTTCCTGTGAGTGCAACACATGGAAGGAAGCACTGCTGTTCATCTTGGAACACTGCAGTAAGCCCTCACCTCCTATGATTTGTGTTGCTGGATCCTGCTTGCATAGAGAGCAGGTGGGCCAGTGAATGTGTTGTTCATAGGGAACAACTAGATAGGGAATGCAGGAACTGATTATTCAGGGCCAGAAATGGAACTTTTCATTTTCCTTGCTTTCTTTCACTGCAAACAAGTCACTTCTTACTTGATTATGCATCAAATTGTTTTCTTTTTGCTGTTTTCAGACATTCCAGCTGCAGCTTCTGTCTCCCAGCAGCAGTGTCATCCCTGCATTTAACTCTGGGACCATCACACAAGTCATTAAAGTCCTGAATCCACAGAAGGTGAGTGATTCTAAGAATTGTTAAAGATGCTGTCTCCTAATCATTCATTTAGTGCCAGTCAGGGATGCATCTCTGAGAGGCAGGGCGTGATGTTAGTGAACAATGTCTTTCTTGGCAGTCACTTGAGTTAGAGTTAGGGAAAAGTTATGAAAAACACAGGAGGTTCTGGACACAGGTTTGGTTTTCTATTTGGTTATACTGCTAAAACAGTTTACCAGCTTTGCTGCCTTGAATTCATTCACATCTTGCATCACAGTGGTTGTTAAGTTTTCAAATGGCCAGAGGAGCTTAACCTAGTGTTTCTATGGGTTGTAAAAGTGATGTTTGGGAGGCAAGCATCCTGACACATAAAGATATTCAATATTTGTTCTTCCTATCTGCAGTGTCATTTAATTATTTTTACATATTTAAATATTTTTACATAAAAAAGCAGCTTGATCCATATTCTTAAAATTGTCAAGTAGTCTCATTTGTTTTTAATGTGATGAGCATAGTTTTAAAAAGTTGATGGAAAGAATCTTCAGGTGTGATATAATTGTAATTCCATTTATTTTATAGCATTCAGAGACAGGATTCAAGACCAGGACACAACAGACTTGAGGGGAGGGAGGGATGTGGCCCACATTTCCTCCTTAAGAGGGTTTGCAAGTGCTCAGATGGCATCAGAAAGAAAAATAAAATTGAGATCACATTTCCTCCTTTGAGACAGCCTTATGATCTTAAATTACTCTGAGAACTTAAAACATCTGAAGCTTTTCATAGGTTAAAACTTATGTACTGCTCTAGATGTAAAGTGTTTCTGCTAGATTGATGTGCAAGTGAGAAAATAATTCACAAATTTCACCCCAGTTTTCCCTGAATGGCAGTCTTCTAGTGCATAGTTTTTGTGGTTTCCATGCATCTCCCTTTATTTCCATGTAGTCTGCTCACCTCTGCCTATATTAAGCCACAAGACTAATTATTCTGTGTCTTGTATACATCTGATACCAGTTTATCTGTGAAGCTGTAGAGCACCTTTCAAAGATGACCTTGAAAGTTATTTTCTGAACTTTGGAGGATTTAGGTGTTTTCCTGTAATGTGCCAGAAAAGGATCCACAAGATGAAACACACCTAGGGTAGCAGCATGCTTTCCTGTAGGAGTGCCACAACTCCTAGGAACATTTCAGAGTACAGAAGTGCAAAATAGAGCCATCATGCTGGATTGAAACTAATGGCCAGTTTTCCAAAACGCCAAATAAAGCAAAAAGTGACAGTGATGATGTTGATCTGTTGTGATACAGCATGTCTTCTTTATCCTGAGCCTGGCTGAAGCAGTCATTCTCTTCCTTTCTTCCTTCTGCTATCCCTTTTGTGTATTTGCCTGTAGGTCTGGAGAAAAGAGACAGAAATGGTCAACTTTTGCCTTTTTATTTTTTCGAGAGAGAGCAGAATAGGGAACCTGACTGGAGCATGCTGTACTCTAGCTGTTTTTAAGGGCCACCCATCTGGGTGACAGCCAAATGGCAGTGTAAAGTGACTTTGAGCTATTCCATCATTTAGTTACAGCAGAAGGCAGTGTTCTTGGAGAGTCTGTTTCCTGTCTTTCATAGGCTATTTCCTTCACAGTGCTGCTGAGCTGTGCAGTACTTGAAGTTTCCAGACTGCTGCATTGCATGGACAGCCCATCTCTCCCTGCAAGCCCAAGTGCAGGGCAGCAGAGGAAAGATCTGCCACCTGCTTTCTTCTGTTGTTAACTGAAATTTGAGGGTGGTTAATTTTATATTTAAGGTCTTCAGTGCTTGCAAGAGCAGGGCTAGTGCAGACACAGATATGGGTAGAAGCTGTGCTGTAACTTTTCTAAGAGCTTGTGACTGATCTGAGAACTGCAGTGACTAATCGATATCCTACCAGATGGAGCTTTTACCTGCAGTGTCATAGCTCACCTGCACATACTCCCAGCAAGCTCTTGCAGTCAGGAAAAGTCTGTGTTGAGTATTTGTGGGGTCGGGGGAGGGGGGGAACTGGATGAAGTAGGAATCTGTGACTTTAATGAAGACCTGAATTTGTTTTGTTTGTGTTTGTTTCCCCCTTTTCTCTCGTAGCAACAACTACGTATGCGGATCAAGTTGACGTATAATCACAAGGGCTCAGCAATGCAGGATCTAGCAGAAGTCAACAACTTCCCCCCTCAGTCTTGGCAATGAGGCTCTGGCACCATTCTTATTCTCATCCCACCCAATCAAAAGAACTCTGGGAAGAAGGTTGTGATCCTTGGCAATCCCCCAAACTGCACCATGGGCATGGGGAACAAATGAGACCTGCTGATGAGGAGGAATTTTCCTGAAGTGATTGCTGACTTTGAAGCATATCTGTTAAGACTAATCTCCTCTCCTCTGCTGATGAGGCTGGCGGCTTGTGGAGGCTACTGTGCACTCCCTCACACATGCATTCACAGCCAGAAGCAACATTCCCTTCTCCCCTTCCCCACCCTCCTTCCCTCTCAAAAAGGAATACAGCCTGGTTGGAAGAGAAGTCTGGAATTTCTAGCAGGGAAACTTTCTTCTCTCTGCAGCAAGTGAGCAGTTGCTCCCTCTTTCTGCTGTCTTTTTTTCCCTAGGGTAGGTAAGGCGTGTTGTCGTTCATTTCTAAATGGATTCCTTCAGGCATTTTCATCTGGGACTCAGACGGGGTCTTGGGGAATGTCAGGCTGCCCTGCCTCTTTGTTCTTGTATCCCCTAGGTCTTAAGGGGCTGGAGGCTTCTTATGACCTACTCAGTGCATTACTGTATACACCCACTTCTTAGTTATGTGCTGCATACCAAGAGCAAGTGAGGCCTTTGGAGTTCATCTGCAAACCTGGGACACAGTGCAGGAGAAGAGGTGCTGGTAAGAGTTGGTAAAACTGCTTTGGTGCTGTACTTGGAAATGAAGCCCTTACACCTGAATTTTCTTTCCTTCCATCAGTAGCCACAGCCATGCAGATTCAGAGTCTTCTGTAGCTTCCCCAGCAAGTGAAGTGAGTTATGAGAGATGTAGAGGTAAAAGGAACAGCTGGTTTTCTACCACATACGGTTTCAAAGTCTTTCAACCTGTTAGTTGTGGTTTATGGGTAGAAAAGACATGCTCAATTTTGTAGATGAGTTTTTGGGCAAAGGCTCTGCTCCTGCTGGGAGACTCATCAGAGACTATGCTGCAAAGTTGTTCTTCCTGGTTATTCCAGAACTTCTCACAAATTTTGTTTCCAGAGCCTGTTATAGACCCCCCTGGGTTCCATTTGAGTTACTTCTGACTGGGATATTTGTGTTGTATCTGTAATACTGGCACTGAAATAAAGACCATGCAGTTTAAAGAGACCTTTTCCCATTTTTTTTACTTAGTTGATTCTTGCTCCCCTTTCAAGTTCAGACTGACAGTAACTAAGCTGTGTTTTGAAGGGAAGGCAGTTGTCTGCGTATTTGGATCCAAAGATGCAAGGTGTGGTGGGTACCCCTGTGAGGGCAGAAAGCTGTGCTCAGGGACGTCCCTGCGGGAACTCGGGGGAGGTGCTGCAGTTCTGGGCAGTCTTTTGGAGGTGATGTGAGACAGACAAAAGCATAGTGTGACAAACTTCAGATGTTCAGTGCTGTTTAAGATAGATCATAGATCTTCGTTTGTGAGTGTGCTGATAAACTGAAGGTTGGCCATTTCTGCTTCAGTTTGTTCTAGGGCTTTCCAGATCACTGAGTGCTCCGAGGGCAAGCTTAGACATAGTTTCCTGTGTCCACAGAAGTGCTAGTACTGGGCTCCAGAACTTGCCAAAAATATTGCAAGAGTGATCCACAGTGTACTTAGGGAAAACTGAAGAGCTGTTCTGCCTTTGAATTGGGAGCAGGAGGCCACTAAGGGTTGTTCAGTCTGGTCTGGTCTGAACTGCATTAAGCAATATAATGTAGGACTATCACTGATTTAAGTGCTGGTCCATGTGTAAGTGGAGTAAATTTATCTTCTCTTGAAGGGTATTTTTGCTACCTTACCAATTGAACTGGTTTGGGCCTTTGGATTAGCAAAGAGCTTTTTTTCTCCTGGAACTGGCATCAGTGCAGGGTTGTAAAATCTATAAGAACAATGTATGATTTCCTTAAGATTAACTTTCGGTTGTGGTAGGGTCATGCCTTGGCTATCAGTGGTGAGATAAATCCTGTGCTTAGCTAGAAGCATCATGAAGCAGGCAGTTTTGCAGGAAATGGCTGAATCAGGATTTCTGGTGCTGAGCATTTCGCTTAATCATTTTCACTGCAGTTGTGGCTATTCATTGTCCCACTGGCTCAAACTCAACGTTGAAGACTGAGCATGTTAAATCCATACCCCAGTGAGTTCTGGGGGTGTCCCAGATGAAAAGCTAATGGGAAGTCTTTGCCTTGGTTCCTAAACTCCTCATAAGCTCTCCCATTCTCTTCACAGAGTTGTACATGTTCACTCATACTGAAAGCCAGCATCCCTCACTCTCCCTTTGGCTTTGCTGGGAAAGAGCACTGGTACAGGAAATTAGATGGGAAGGAAGAAGAAAATGGTCTCTTGCCTGGCCAATTTGTTGCAGCAGAGTTGGGAACAGTGTGTGTTGTCCCTCTTGTCCTGCTTGCTTTCTGTCCCCTAGAGCAGCTGGGGTTTGCTGTCTGTCTCTGGTAAGCTTGCAGGGTGAATTCTTTCTGTGTTCTTGGCTCTTCAGCCAACCTTTACACTCTGTGTGGGGAAATGGGCATTTAGTCATGTGTTTGAGTCAAGCTGGAGGAGGCAGTGCGTGTACCCAAACTGTGTTTTGAAGGAAGCTTGGCTATGAAGTACTCTTTTTGTAGCAGCCAAACATTCCAGTTGTCCTTGAAGCTTTCCTCTCCTCACTAAGGGATGGATGCTGACACTACCCAAGAAGGAAGGCCAGGCTTCACACCTTCCCCTATCTGCAATACCAGATAATGCTGCTTGCTCCTTCACCCCCATGTGCACTTCGAGCTCTGTGCTGTGGCTGTGGTTTTCCTCCGGAGGGTGCTCACATGGCTGAGCACTCCAAGCATGTGCTGAGTCCTCTTCCTGCCGCTTGAGTGAAACAACTCTTACAGGTCTGGTCAGCGTTTTTCTTGCTCCAGTGTAAGGGGGATGTAAAGGCAGCGAGGTACGGACTTCGTGTCTGATCTTACTCGTATCTGCATGGGAGGCTTCAGAGCTGGGAGACACTGGATGTCTTTTTTTCCAAGTGAATGTATTTTGAGTCAAAAGATGACAGAAACAATAGTGGCCATAATGGGCCTAAAGGGGGAGGAGACATGGAAAGGTCCTAAAAGTTGACTTTGTCCAGGTCTTGGCACAAAATATGGCCTTGAACAACTTACTGAAGCAATAGCAGTGAGGGGACTGTCTTTGCAGTACCTTGGATCTATAACTCAGAAGACACTGAAGCAGCTGGGAGAGGTACCAGTGCCTCCCCTAAGGCAGGTACTGGCTGTGAGCCGCGGCAGCAGTGATGCTGGTGCACTTTTAGGTGTTCATTTTCTACTTGGAGGCTGTGAGGGAAGGAGCTACTAGACTGCTTCCCTTTTAACTTTCACTCTATTCCTGTATATTCTTTTTTCTTTTGTGATGTTGCAATTTAAATTTTACACCGAGCCCCATCCCACCTCTTTGACAGTAAAGAGAAAAAAAAAAAAAAAGGCAAACAAAAAACGACTACAATGCAAACCCCCAAGAAACCCACCAAATTTAAAGTGAAAAACATGGCATTTGAGGCAGGGTGCCTGTTGGCACTCAAAATTCTGGAGACCTATTTTTGAGATGTGAAAAATTTACTTAAAATGCTGAGTCATAGGTGAGTGAGGAGCTTAACAGATGTAAACATTTACATGGGATGCATTAGACTTCTGCTGTGTGTATTGTCTTTTGGTTGAAACAAATTATGAAGTGACTAATAAAATGAGTCAATATTCAATGATTTAAAATGGTGCCTTGTTGCTTTCTGCAAACACAGTGGGATATAACGTTTTGATTCTCAATGTTTGACCATGGCAATGTCAGATGATGCAAAATAATAAGGCCATATTTTGAAAGAACTTTACAGGAAGTTTTGGACACCCAAGATGAGCGGACAATTGCAAAACACTTGGGCACGTGTTGGTTATGAGCAGCAGTGCTTGTCCAGGTGCAAGAACGAGGTGTTGGGATCTGAACACAAGGAAGGTGCTTGGCACATGCTCTGGGAGCTCGTTAAAAGACCCCTTTCATACTCCATGTGCCTCTTGGACAAGGATTGTCGTCATATCTCTGTCCCCACATCTGCCTGCTTTTTGTTTTCTAGTCACAGTCACATTTCACTCGCTGATCTCTCATGTCTTTTCAAACATGTAATTGTACTGTGGGGTAGGTGGGAGGCTTTTTTTAACGTGCTTGATCCTGTGGCTGCAGGATCAGAAAGAGCGGCTGCCCTAAACCATATTCAATTTCTTGTAAACTGCGTTACGATGATGTCGCTGGTAGATGATGACATCACTAGTGGTTAATAGTATTATTAGTGCAGCCACTAGTTAAGTCTGGCAGAGCTTACGTGATGGAGCTGCAGGGCAGCAGGAGCACGGTGCCGTTCGGCTGTTGAGCAGCGCACGGCTCCAGCTGCAGGGCGGGATGGTGGCAGAGCCTGGAGCCGTGCCAAGGGCGAGCGGGGAGCGGTGCGCCTGCAGCGTTCACGGCTTTGCCTGTGCCCCGCCTGGCCGGCTCGCGGCTCGCACTCGGCGCCTCTTGCTGCTGGGAGGACGCGGGGCCCGGAGCGCCTGCGGCGGGGCTGGCGAACCCTCAGCTCCGCTGCGCTCCTCCCGGCGCTGCCGCCGGGGCGGGGCCGCACCCGCGCGCTTCCGGGGCGGGGCCGCGCGCTTCCGGGGCGGGGCCGCCGAGCCCNGGCGCAGGAGGCCGAGGAGGACGAGGCGGCGGCTCCAGGCGGCGCACGAGGGGGCCGGACCGGACCCCGCGGCGGCATCCGGGTGCTGAAGGTGAGGAGGGGACTGAGGCCTCCGCCGCTCCGGGCTGCTCGGTGGGGCGGGGGGAGTCGGCTGCGGGGCGCCGGGGCACTCGCCCGCTGCGACCTTGGTCTTTCCCACGGCGGTGGCTGCTGCCGGTGCGGGGCCCGCTCGCAGCGCGGCCACAGGCGGAGCGGACGCTCGGCTCTGTGGGGCTGACGCTCGGCTCTGTGGGGCTGACGCTCGGTCTGGGCTGCCTTGCAGAGGAACGCGAAGCGCGCCGGGAGCAGGAGCTGCCAGAGCAGGAGCCGCGTTGGTTCCCGTGAGAGGACCTGGCTGAAAGGGGACGTCGGACGAGGCTGCGTGTATGTTTATGGAAGAGACTCAGCAGCTGCGGCTCCTTCGGATTTGCGCCTGGTCCTCTGCACAGTGGACACCCAAGCCTCGGAGATCTGTGACAGAGAAGGGAGGAAAAACCTCTTTTTGCAGCTTCATGGAGACCTGGTCAGGTGAGGGCCGAGAAAGGATAAACCTGACTGAAAAATGTTTTGTTCCGGTTTGCTAGGCTCTGTTCACCGTGTGCCTATGCCTGTTGGCAGGGCAGGTAAGGAACAGGTACAGGTAGTAGCTAGCTGGCAGTCAGGTACAGCCTTGAGTCATGCGCTTCATAAAAATTAGATAGTGGTGAAATAGAGGTTATACACCTCATAGTTATGTATTTTAACAGGGAGGGTTTGTCTGTTGCTCCAGTCAGAAATATGTCCTCGTTTTTGGGGTAGAGGTACCCGTTCACATTCTTTTGTTATGTTCTGTTATGGGGTTTTAGCATCTGGACAACCTGATATATTTAAGAGGCTGTAAACAGTTATTTTGAGTCAGCAAAATAAGTAAGGTGCTTTCGCAATTATGCCACGTAATATTTACGTGTCAGTAATTTTTTTTTTTTTGCTGAGAAGAATTGCCAGCTAAATAATTTAAGGCAGACAGAAATTGTTGTAAGGATTATGTAAAGAAAGCTTAAGCATCAGATGCTATATTTTATGCCTGAAGTCAATTTAGGCTGAAAATAGATGGCTCAGGGTTTAATGTGTGTGAGCTTTATGCTGAGAGTGTGTTACAGACTCCTCTAAGTTTAGAAACTCCCATTCAGTTTGTTGAGATTTAAACTTTACGTTCATCTGGGCTTAAGATTCGGTTATAAAATTGTTATTCCTATTCTCAGGGCAAATAATTGCTGGTCTCCTTACTTAAAGGCTAAGCAGTAGATACAATGCGTTTTGAACAGAGCTAGTAGCTGATTTTTGATAGTGAAATGGAGGTTGCAGGTTGCATGTGTCCAAATTTTAAAACTGTGGTGTGTGTTTGCTCTGTAATGAAGTGGGAACACTAGTGGTGGGAGATGCAGAGAGAACAGGACAGACTGTTGGAAAAGGTTGTTTAGAACCATTTGCCTTGTCTTGCCTTGGTCAGGGTTATAGGAATTAGGGATGGATTGGTTAGAAATGCTGTATGAGAACAGATGGACACTTGAACACAGCCACTGAGGCAGCTGAAAACCTCTGTTGCTTGAAAAATTTGTAAGGAAGTTGGCATGTTTTGGACCCTAATAGCAAGCAGATTTTCCAGCATTTTTAAGGAGGAGCAGACCCGTTAGCACAGATCTGAAAAAGCTTAGGTAAAGCTTACAGATGTGTTCAGAGAAATACATTTTGACTTTATTTAGCCTTTGAAGTGGCTTTTGCATTTGAATTCTTTTCAGATCTCTCTTTTCTCATGCTAGCTAGGTGTGCCTATCTTTGATTTGTGGCAGATTTTGCACTGGATTAGCAAACTGGATCTGCTGCCAGTCTTTTGGAAGCAAGTACTGAGCTGTAAAATTTTTACTTCCCACTCTTTTTGCCTCTTGGTATGTCTCGGACTTGGTCAAGATTTGTCATAAATTTTGTGAAGAGTTTTTGGTTATGATGTGTCTGTTCCTTGTAATTCTCGGAGTGTGTTTGTCACAGAAGAGATCCTTGAATTACTTCCCGCTGGAGTTGTTCTGGGTAGGGAAATGGGAGTTACCAGTATTGCTTCAGTAACACCTGTGGTTAATGGTGTCTACTCACACGTCCACGGGAAGGTGACAGAGTGCTCAAGATTATCCTCATGCCCTATTGAGATGATTCCTTCCTTGAACAAACTTTTCCAATTACTTTATTAACGTGTTCACAGTACAGATTACTTTGTTAAATATCTGATCACATCTTACCATAAGTACATGTGCCTGCCAGACAGCTTCTGAATTCTTCACCCTTCTAATATAAGTGACCTGGTGACTTTCTTTCCAGAGTATGCAGTTATTGATTTGGCACCTGACTTGGAAGACTGAAAATTGTATGGAAGAATAGCAATGTATTCAGTCTAAATATTCAGCAGTGTCCTTATGATCATTCTGTTCTCTTTTCAATTCTGTGAATTCAAGTCAGTTTCTGTAAAAACTTTTTCTTCTCCACAATGCACCTCAAGGATCTTTAACTTTTTCCTAGCCAGAATCTTTCTTTATGTTTATATCTCTTCATATCCAGAAATTATATCTTCCTGCAGAGGGAAGGGTTAAACAAGAATTGCACTGATAGCTTCTTTGGTCTGCATACCACTCACAACAAAAATGTAAGCTTCAAAGATTTGAAAACTTGACCGCCCTTACTTACTTACTATATTAGCATTTTGAAACCCTGCAGCATTAACTCTTGCTGAAGTATAAGATGAGAAGAATAAAAAAAGAAAAAAGCAGATCTCATCTCCAGAAGGGTAAGCATGGTATGATAGAGTATCCAGCTTTTTCAGGAGGGTAGGGCACAGCACTGTACCTCAGAGAGCATTGAGCAATCTGTACAGCTGTGACTTATGTGCTTTTCATATGACACAAATTATCCTCTACTTCATTACTGTTCTTCCTGAGTTCTGATGTGCAGATACATAGTTCAGTGTGTACTCAAAAAAGCCTCAACCCATTCAGCAACCAAATAGTAAAGTTTGAGTGTTTGTTTTTTCCCTTGGGAAATCTAGGTGCAGACTACTTGATATGCTCTTTTTGTGAGTGGAACTCAAGCGTTTAACATTCCTGAGCCATTGGTCACGTGCTGGAAAGGCTGTTTCCTGGCAAGCATATGGCTTTAATAGCAGAAGAATAGGAGTCTAGAGGTAGCCAAGGGAAACTTGGGCAACATAGTTGGAGATCTAGTCAAAACTCTCATATTCTTGGATTCTATGCTGAAGGGTATAAAATACCTCAGGTGTACTGTATTGGAAGTCAGCATTGTTCAGTGCAATCTATTATTTATTCATTCCAGTTTCTAATAGATTGCCTGTTATAGGAGACAGTACACAGGTTTGTCATTCTCAGAAAGTGAGAAGTGAGGATCAGAAAACATATTTTCCATTCTGAAAAATATATGGAATATATTTCCATACGAAATCTGATGTTTCACAAGAGCTTTCTCTTATTGCTGTTTATTCAAGCTAGCCACTGAATCCTTCCTGTGCTCTGCCATAGTTTTAAAACATCCTTTTAAATGTACTGCTTGAGTTAACTTGCCAAAGCATAAGAATCTAGCCACTGATGTGAGCTGAAGAGAGTAGGAAATTTGTCTTTTGTTTTTTATGTAATTCTTCATGAGGATTCTTCAAATGCTTTGCTCCAAGCTGCATTTGTAGAGAAAAATTTAAGAGTTCTTTTATATTTTTGAGATACTAGACATAGGGTTTTTTAATTACTTGGCGTCTGCTTTTTTGTGCGGTGTTTCTGGTTTTGTGTTTTGTCACGGATTCCTCCTGCTGCTCCTTAAATCGTGAGTAGAAATACTCACCATGAATTGTGTGGCTTATGCCAATTGCTATTTCTCTGTGTTTCTGCAATGTAATTCCCAAGTGCTGCAGTTCTTAAGTGCTTAAGTCAAGCAGGGAGCAGAGACCCAAGAGCCTGTGCTTGCCAGACCTTTTCAGAGGAGCAGAACACACAGTGTGTCAGTATGCCTCACACCTTAGCTGTACTGAGAGTTGTTTAATCTTTTTTGCATTCTCAAACTTCTTTCTTGTATGTTTTGACAGGAGGCTGGAGCCCACAGAAAAACCCCTTCAGATTGTGTATGACTACTTGGCTGGGTTGGGTTTTGATGATCCTCTCAGAATGCAGGAAGAGGCAGCAAACTCTGATCTCAGCTGTATGATTCGTTTTTACAGTGGTAAGAAATTGTGTGTGTACACACTGTCACTGTTCCTGCAGCTGTAACTATGAGCTGGAGCTCAGCTAAAGCCTGAGTCATCAGCCTGTTGGGTTTATAGAGGGCTACATCAAACACCTGCAGTACCAGTAAGCATTTCTTAAAATAAAACATTTTCAAGATTAATAGGAAAAAAAAAAATCACACTTCTGTAGTTTTCTTGATCCTGTCTATGACTTGAGAAAAGACAGGTCCACAGGAAGGCACAAGATGGCTCTGTTGTCTTTAGCTTCAATATTGCAGCTGATGACTTAGAGCTCCCACTGGGATCAGAAACATATGGCAGTTCTGTTTAGATGTGCATGAAGATGGTGTTTACAAAAAGTTTGTGGATATGGGCAAGAAAACTCCTGGTTAAATACCTCCACAGCCTTTAAGGAGTGAAGGTGCCAGCTGGTTAATAATAATGCAGGCTGCCATCAGAAACCTGGGGCACTGGACTGCAGAAGTGAGACTTGGGAGTGTGGGCTGTTGAATTGATTTGGGCAGGATACAGCATACACAAGGAGCCACAGATAGCAGGCAGAGGCCTGTGGGCATATGTTGCTAGCAGTCAGAAAGGGAATTTACTGAAGTTAAGAGGAAATATAAAATAAATGAAGGTGAGGAAAGATAATAAGGAAATTATTTCCTTACTTGTAAGTACTTCACCTGCGTGTTTTTGGCATTTCATAAAAAAAAAATCAAAGTGCTTTTAATGGAAAATTGTTCTTGCATTGTGGATCTGGGCAGCCAAGCTAAGCTGCTAGCCATCTTTTGGTTATTCAGTATCAAAAAAATGCATTTATAAGAAACCAGCTTCTTCACCCTGCTGTCTGAGACAAACCCCTTCTGTCTGAGAGCTGTGTGTAAGAACAGGAAAAACAGTGTATATACTGTATATACCATATATACACAAACATATATATATATATGCAAAACGGAGCGTAACATATGGAAAGAAGTGTGATGTGAAGTCTGGATTTATGGGGCAAGGAGGAGGGAGTCAGAAGTTACTTCAGCTGGAAGGAGTAGAGGTATCAAGGATAGAGGTATGGAGAACTTTTGAGGAAAAAATGAAAACTTGGGTATGTCAAGCAGGAACTGCTGGGGATTCATGAACTGCGACTCAACTTCATGGAACCAAGTAAATAGAAAATGTAATTGAGTAGTTTCAGTCAGCATGGGTAGCTGGTCTGCTTAGAAGAAGGCTATGAAGGAAGAAGTGTAAGGTTGAAGAGTGTTCAGGAGACCTGTTTTAAGGAAGTACAAGCAAATGCTGACAGTGATTCTCAAAGGCAGGGGAGGAATTCGAGGGAATGCTATGGAGGATGATACCATAATTTTGCAGAGCCTGCGGCTGAGAACATAAGGGAGGAAACAATAGATTTTACCCAGAGAAACTTTACTTAGAATAATGACATCACAGACTGGTTTAGGTTGGAAGGAGCCTTAAAGATCACCTAGTTCCCCCCTCCTGTCATGGGCAAGGACACCTTCCCCAAGGTTGGACCAGGTTTCTCCAAGCCCCATCAGCCTGGCCTTGGACACTTCCAGAGATGGAGCAGCCACAGCTTCTCTGGGCAGCCTGTGCCAGGGCCTCCCCACTCTCCCCATAAAACGCTTCTTCCTTATGTCCAGTGTAAATTTTCCCTCTTTCAGTTTAGAAACATGGCCCATTGTTTTGCCACTATAGGCCTTCGTAAAATGTCTCTCTATGCCTTTCTTACAAGCTGCCTTTATATATGGAAAAGCTGCAAGAAGGCCTTTCCAGAGCCTTCTCTTCTCCAGGCTGAGCAACCCCAGCTCTCAGCCTGTGTCCATAGGAGACGTGTCCCAGCCACCTGACTGTTCCCATGGCAGCCCCTGACCCACTCTAGGATCGGAGTCATGGTTTTGGAGCAGAGAGGGAAACTGGAGGATTGATGGAGCTGCGTAGCAATGCTTGGAACAGTGCTGCTGTGGCAGTTAGCAGTAGGATGCCACTTTTTTGTCCCATGATAGTAGGGACAAAGTAGGGTGCCAGGAGCAGCTGGACCCCAGTGCCAATCAGCTCTGAAGCAGCTCAAACCCCTTCACATGCTACCAGTATCTCTTTTAGTTAGAATATTGTGTACAAATCCTCTGTAAGCTGAATGGTTAACCTTGAGTGTGTCCAGTATGGCAGCAGTTGGTAGCAGTTTGATTCCAGTCCAGTCTGAGTAATCATAGTGGCCTGTCACAGGGTTGGAGTAGCTGCAAAAAGTTGCTCCTCCCTAAACAAGAACCACATTAATGGGGCCTAGCAATAGGAAACCACGCTGGTTTCAACATCCCAAGGATATTAAAAATTGCCAAATCCTGTTGTAATTAACCTGGAGGAGAAAAGGATGATGAGGGAAGTGTTCACTCCCTACCTGGGCTCTCTGAGGAGAAAAGGCAAATGGTGTCATTATTGATATTTTCCACTAAATGGCACCAGAGCACAGAGCTAAGGGCCCTGCTGAGCACACAGACCAGATTACAAAATACGACACCTAACCTTAACCCAGCGTTTACAGCAGATAAGGTGTTACATAATGCAACCTTGAGAACAAGTGCAACAAAGTCAAGCAAACAAATCAACATTGTGGCCAGCCACTGTTAAACCAATACAAGAAATGCTTATAGCAAATTTGTTTTAACACACTCTGGTCAGATCTGTCTCTGCCTTTTGTGCACCAGCTCTGGCACCTAAAAGGACTGTTGTGGTTTAACCCCAGCCACTGAATAAACCACCACTCATCTGCTCACTCACACATTGCTTCCCCCATAGGATGGGAAGGAGAATGGGAAAAAGGTGATACCTGTGATCTGAAAACAGTTAATAATTGAAATAAAGTAAAATAATGATAATAGTAATGAAAAGGGAAATAGCAAAGAGGAACAAAACACAAGTGATGCATGATACACTGCTCATCACACCAGTGCCCTTCCTCTAGCAATGCTCAGTCCTCCTGGCCCAGTTTCTTCAGTTTGTATACTGAGCATAATGTTTTATGGTGTGGAATATCCCCTTTGCTAGTTTGGACCAGCTGGTCCAACCATGCTCCCTTGCAGTCTCTTGGCCAGCTGTTTGCTGCAGAGAATGGGACACTGTAAAGTCCTTGACTTGGGTGAGTGCTGCTGAGCACCAACCAAAACAGCAGTTTTTAAAATGTGATTTTTAAAAATTATTCTCACACTGAAGCCAAAACACAGCCTTGTACCATCTGCCAGGAGGAAAATTAATTCTATCTCAGGCAAAACCAGGACAGTCATCTTCAGGGAAAGAACTTCCTGATTTTCCAGGCCTTCCTTGAAAGTCCAGTATAAACTTCTTATTTAAGGTTTCTGTGACTTTAGCTGACTCAATGACAGTTTAAAATTGCTTTTCTGTTGCATTTGAAGGAAGGATATTTGGCAAACATGTGATTTCCTAAAGTCTGTATCTACCTGTGGGTTAAAAACACTGCATGGCAACCATTCTGACATTGTTGTGGGAGGTACAAATGGTGCTGCCCAGCTGCCAGGCCTGCGCTGACTGAGGATGTTGCTTGTCCTTCGCACGAGACTTTTTATTCAAGTGCAATTTGTCTGCTTGTTCTTTACAACAGCTGGTTGTGCATGCTAAATCTGTGTTATTTGTACTCACAGATGAGAATGAAGAGCATATGGACAGTAAATGCTAATGTCCCCTTTCTCTTCAGAGAAGCCCTGTCAGGTGGAGCAGCTGGACCGCGTCCTGCTCTCCGGAGTGTACAGCGTGCGCAAAGGAAAGACCCAGCTGCACAAGTGGGCAGAGCGCTCCGTCACCCTCTGTGGAACGTGCCTCATTGTGTCCTCAGTGAAGGACAGCCATGCAGGGAAGATGCACATCTTGCCTCTCATTGGAGGGAAAGTAAGGCTGCTCTTTGGTTAGCTCCCTGTAGCCTGGGAAGGAAGAAATGGTAGTGATGGGAATTGTCCTCAGGAGATTAATGTAGGCTTTTTTAACAGATTACTGCATTAATTGCCCAACCCCTTTCTACTTGCTTTGCTTGGGTAGTGGTCTGAAGGCTAGTGAAACAGAGAGACACTAGTTCAGCTTTCACAGCAGTGGCCAGTGTTGTGAATGGGCACTCTGGAAATTATTACTTCCTGTATCCATTTCAGCAGAAAGATGTTAAGCAGGATTTACTTCTGTGTTTTTCTCCAGTGACTTTGCAGCTGTGTTTTCAGCAAAATGCAATGTTCCTGGTGATCAGCAATACCTCACCCTAGACTTAGGGTCAATTGCAGTTGCTGCTGCGTAGGCAGACTGCTGTTGTCAGTTGTCCCTTTGCAGGTGGAAGAGATGAGGCGTCGGCAGTACACCCTCGCTTTCACGTCTGCTGGAGCACAAGCCCAGACATACCACGTTTCCTTTGGAACGCTGGCAGAGTGCCAGCGCTGGCACCGGCAGGCATCCACGGTGAGGCCTGGGGCCGGTGTGCTTTGGGGGGGTGCAGGGTACTCCACAGCAAGGGTACTCTGATGCAAGCTTGCTCTGCAGTCAGAGATGAAGCTAGGATGCTGCATAAGGTACCCAGGACACTTTCCATCTTTATTTCCTTCATGCTCTGGACAACAGATTTTTCTGCTACCTTTCTCTTTTTCTCTACCTGTGCAACAATGTTGAGCAGTGGTTCTGTGCTGTTTTAACCCCTGCTACACCTGTGAGACTAACTTAATCACAGGTCCCTAAAGCAAACCACAGGGACTGGCTGAATTGCAGTGGTGGAAACCTACAAATTGCATTTGTTGCTATACTTGAACGTACCTGAAGTATGGCCTGGACATTCACAGGGCGGCCCTGAGGTTTGAGTTACAGAGAGATCGTAGGTCAGCAGGGATATTTTGAAATACAAAATGAGTTCATGGTAAAGCAGGTCAAAAAATGTCAATTTAAGCGCCAAAGACCTCAAAACAAAACATACTTAATGAAAGGACACGAGATTTGCAGAGACTTTACAAAGTGTTGCAAAACCATAATTTATAAAACCTTTTTATAAGAAGTTATGTTTCAAATTTTATACCTCAACAAGCTAATGAAAGAAGGAAGTACTAAAAGTATAGAAGAAGCAGCTAGGCCAGGCAGAGGTTCTGTGAACCTCAGAGAACTGAACTGGAAAATCAACTGCTTCCTTTTGCCTCTTGCACCTTTGGAAGGCACTTGGAGATTATGCTTTCTCAGTAGAGTCTCATGAAAGATCTGTTTTCCTCTCTTCCATTGGCTCCCTTACAGCCTAGCCCAGTGCACATACAGAGCAGGGCTTTGTGTGAGTCCTGGCTGGTATCCAGCTCTGCATCCTTGTCAGGGATGTAGCAGAGGGCATAGGCTGTACTTCATGGACTCCCATTTCCTGCATGGACTCTACCTGGTTCTTTCCATGTTCTTGCAAATTGTTTACTGCTTGTGTTCTTTGGCCTCCCATTAGACTTCCAGAGAAAATTTGTTGCACAGCTGCAGCTTTTTCTCTTTCTTTTCAGATTGTGTCTATGCGATTTAGCGTGGTTGACCTCTCGTGCTACAGCCTTGAGGAAGTACCAGAGCACCTCTTCTACTGTCAAGATATCACCTACCTCAACTTACGCCACAATTTTATGAGAACAAGCGGAGCAGGGAGTCTTGACTCTCTTTGCAGGTCTGCAAAGAATCATTTTCCTTCTACATTTGGAGTCCTTGACATGTGGATACAGGAATGAAGTATTGCCTGTTCCCTTGGGGATGGTAAAAAATTTGATCTTTAGGAAGCTCTAACAAGTGAGGGGGTTGGAAACAGAGCTGGGCAGTACAAGCAGGAATAAACTTCCAACAGTTTATAGTATTCATGAGCTCCCTTCCACAGATTCTGTGCTAACTCTGATCTGAGATAAGCCTTGTGGGATGACATGCCATTTGTATGGACAAGATGCAATAGTAATATTAGGCTGCTTGCTAAGTAGAGAACATCTTGGGGTATAAAATAAAAGAGCAAGGAAAAGCATAATGCTGCTATTGTGAATAAGTGTTTGTAGGAAGAAGTTTAGGTCTGAAAAACCCTGTTTTGGCAAGTTCTTAATGTGTATTTGGAATTGGCAGAGGGCCTGTGAGACTCCAGCTTTGCTTTGGAAACTTGTGATGAATCTGCTTTTAAGAGAGTAGCAGTTGTGTGATGGTATGGAAGCATGATGTAGTCATCTTAGGTAAGTGAAGGAGTCTTACAAAAATATTTTAGAATTAATTCCTCAAAATCATAAAAATCTAGGGAGAGATTAGTCTGTTAATATGTATATCAGCCATGCTAAATAGAATTCAAGAGTTGCTCTGTGAATTTTGAAAACTGATAGGAAGCCTATAGTAATGTTGTCCAAAGGCTCTGTTTGGAGCACATTGTGCCCTAAGGAAAATGTATTTGGAGAAATCTTGCAAAACTGCTTTTTTGTTGTTTGTTTGTTTGTTTTGGTTTGTTGTTGTGATTTTGAGGTTTGGTTGTGTTTGTCATTTTGGTTTGTTGGGGTTTTTTTTTTTGCAAGGTGGGGTGGGGAAGGAGGGATGTGTTTTTGTTTTCTTTGTCTCTAGGGGTCTAGAGACAAGGTGTGCTATACTAGTGTGCTATTTCATTTTTCTTCCTATAGAGTAATGAGATGCCCAGGTATCTATAAGAGAATACAATGAAAAAAAATTGCTCACTTTTGGGAATTTTTTGCAGTTTCATTGAAAGTCAGAGTCTAGTCTGCTTTTCTAAACTTGTTTAAACGTTTTTTAATGCTGAATTGTAATAGATTCTGTTACTGGAGAAGCTGCTTAAAATAATTTAAGATTTTGCTCTTTACTTCTCTCTTCAAATACATTGTATGATTTTGAAAAGCATATCAGAACTTTATTTTCTAAAATGCAGTATCCTTGGTTCATAGGATCAGCAAAAGGGCTTGAAATTTCTTTTGACCTTGCATGTAGTCAACAAGAAATCTGACATGTCAGAAACTCTGCTCTTTTCCTGGCAGTGACTATGTCTGATGAAGCTGAAATCCTCAAGAAAACAAAAGCCATAAAAGAAGCTCTCACTTTACACAATCTTGAATAAACAGGTAGCATTAGGTAGCCCATATAAGGCTGCGCATTGCCTTTTGAAAAGATTTTCTATCTGAGGTTTTTAGGATGCTTCTAAGATCACAGCACTACAAGAAGACCCTTGCTCACTTGCAGTAGATGCTCTCCGTGCCTCGAGACTGTCAATTCCCAGCAGGAGAATTTTTCACAATGATCAGATCTCTTCCTCTGAGCAACGTCTAATCTCTAGGAGTCTAATTACCTGTAACTATAATAATGGAGAAGAATAATTAGCTAAAGGGAAAATGTAAGCAAAGGGCATTAAATAACCCTAACTGCTTTGTTGCATCTCCTAGCTTATTTTTTTATGTATTGTAGTGCCTTTCAAGGATCTCCCTTGTCTGAAAAAACACTGAGATCTGGTCTTCATTGATATGTGTGTGTGCACACACCTGAATACATCTGCATATCTCTTGTCAGCATTATAGCTAGTTGATGCAGATTTGTGCTGGCATGCTTTGGTGGCAGAACAGGATGTGTTAAACTGGGAATATTTCAGGGCAGCACCAGTTTGGGCTGCTAAACAGAGGATGGTCATCCCATGGAAGATTCACTGCTGTGTTTCCATACCTCTTTGCTGTCTCAGTATGCCCTGTGAGAGCACAAACCAAAACCTGAGGACCCACATCGATTTTGGGATCTTTATCCCCTATAATACCTGGTTCATATATACAGTTTGAATGAGAGTTGCATTTCCATTCCACTGCACTCCTACATCACTACATGAGCTTACTGAGGCAAAGAAAAAGGAACAGGAGAGCTCAAAAGGCTTTTGAGTATTGTCCTCCCCACTGAGTGTTGAAGTCTGCATGAGGAATCTCAGACCAACCTGTGTCATGTACCGGTTTCCCTTCAACTTTTGGAAACTTTAATGCCCCTCTTGTGCTTGCTTTGATATTTTTGCAGAGGGATGAATTCCAAACATTAGTTGTGCTGTTGTGTTTAATGCTGTGTCTCTCAGAGCAGCTTCTCACTATGCTGTTAGTGAGAGAGAAATGCTTCTTGGTGCTAAGAAGGTAGTAGAAGCCATTGCAGAACTCCAGAGAAAGAAGTTTTATTAAAGTCTTTGCTGATTTCAAACCTGAGGGCCATGACCTGTTCTAAATCTCTTAAAGTTGAATCAGCTAATGAGATAGTTCAAATTTTTAGGTTCATCCTCATTGTTGCCTTCTTTTCCAATACCGTGGTGGAGTTCTGTGTGCAGGTTTCTGATTATTGTATCATTGTTTGGTCTTTGCATTATCCTTCCTTTGAGACAGGCTTTTACCAACATAGCATCTTTTTCTCTTTGGTTTTCAGTTGCGGTACAAGAGCGTCTGGGGCTGCAGCAAACAAAAGTGCCCTTATTCATATGATGGGGTGCTCAAAGCAAACAACCCATGTCTAAGTTTCAGTTATGCTCCCTCTTTCAAAAGAACAACACCTCCCAAGGTTATAAAGCAAAATGGAGAAATGTTATGCATAGCTCCTCCACAGATCATAACAAGCTTTTTGAATCTGAAAAAGGTCACTATAAAGAAGAAAACAACTCCAAAACCTTTCAGTCTTATATTTCAAGACATCTCAAGCTAGAAGTAATATTCTCCCTCAAGCTAATTAACCTTGATTTTGTTACCTATATTAAAACATTTGCTTCAAAATAAGAGCTACTTGCCTGGGAAAAGTTGGGTAGGTGAGGCAGATGAATAACTGTATGTTTCCAAGAAGTAGTTCTCTGATACATTAAATTTGCAGTTATCTCATAGAAGTGAGATATTAATTTCCCCACTGAATTAATTTCTGGTGGTTTCAGTTTGGGATGAAGAGGCTTTTCCTTGGGGAACAATACTTTTGCTTTCTGTAGAAGTAGGCAGGAGCTCTTAGAGGAGAACCCTGCTGTACCAGGGTTCAGCCACACTAAGTTCCTTCTCTCCCTTTGGACCTAGTCTGGTGATTGAAGGAGCTGGAAGTAGGAAACCATGTCTCAAGCACTGGTGGGACTGTAGTGACTGTGGGGCTGTCTGCACTTGGGGCAGTACACAGTCTGCTGAGCAAGGGGCACTGTAGTTGTGCAATCTTGTTCAACGACCTCTGGGTGCAGGTCTTGGGCTTTCCCAGCACAAAGCAAGCACTTTCCTAGTTTTCCATTTTACAGCTTGGCTTGGCTTTCTGTTGCACCCAGCTTGGAAAGGGGATTTCCCTGTTCTGTTCTATTCTCAGAATAGTCCCAGTGAATGTTTTCAGCTCCTCTTTTCCCAAGTTGCATAACTGTAGACTCTTACTGTAGTTAATTATTTTAAAATGAATTTTTTTAACTGAGCATTTTAGTCACCTTAATCTTAGTAAGAGTCACTAGGAGGAAGCTTGTCAAGTCGGGGTAGAAGGTTGTTATCAGTTCCTGCAGTAAACCCAAGGTATTTGATCACTTTCAGCATGACCATCAAGGAAAATATCAATGACTTAAACCCAAATTCATGCAGAAACTCCTGTAATGCATTAGCTGACTGTATCACCAGTGTACAAAGACTTAAGAATTCTTGATGACTGGTTTGTGTATTTTTGCTTTTAGACACATAGATTTGTGAATTAACTGGTGTTCTTGCTAATAGGTTTTCTCAGTTGAAGAGTCTGAACTTGTCTCATAATAGACTGGGAGAGTTTCCTGTATCACTGTGTGAGATCTCTACTCTGACAGAGCTTAATATTTCCTGTAATGGACTTCACTACTTGCCAAGTCAGATTGGCAAACTGTTGAAGTGAGTATGTTCTTTACATCTGTGATCATAAATATCCTTGGTGCCTCAGCTGAGCACTACTGATGTGCAGCTACTGTTTCTGAAAGTGTGAATTCTAGGCCAGCTTGTTTTGCCCATGAAGGCTGAGTGATTAAATTGACTCCAGCTGAAGGTCAAGAACTAATATGTGCAATCCCTTAATTGCTACTATTAAAACATCACAGTTGCTGGTGCAGAAAAGACAAGGAAACTTGATGCAGAAAAAGCACTGAAAGCAATTGCATTTTTTCTCAAATAAGTCTGTGTGCATTTTTCTGCAGCTTCAGAATTGTCTGACTTTCTGCATTTATTATTTGAATTTAATATTTTCAGTACTGATGCAATTTCTGTTGAAGTTTTCATTTATTATAGAAAACTTTCCTGTAATAACTTCTCACAGGGGTCTGGTGATTTTTGTCAGCACTGGTGTGTTTGATTGTGTTCTACAGAATTGGCGCCTTTTTCAGTTAGAGGATTTTAACATCAAAATACTTGAGTAATCCCCTTGAAAAATTTTGTCTTAAAGTGTTTGCCTTGTCCATTTTCCTCAGTAGCTACCCCAAATGCATAAGAGCTTAAGCTTAGGTAAATTTAATTGCTAGTACAGACTGTTAGGACGTGTGATTAAACTGTGCTATTTGTAGAAAACCACGTAATTAAGTAAATATCTTTCATTTACAACATAAATACTGATTTGTATTTTGCTTGTGTTAACTTACAATCTTTGGCACAACTGGAAGTCCTAAGCCTATCAAATGTGTGATAAAAGTACTTCAGTAACTTTACGTGTATAAGAATAAAATTAGCTGTTAGGTACCTTTAAAAATAACCACATTGAGACCAGCTAACTATACAAGAAAATTCAGTAAAAATACTAAATGTGATGTTTCACGCCTCTTTGCAGAATTATTTTCTTTCTCTTTTTCACTGTTGCAGTCTCCAGACCTTCTGGCTTGATGGCAATTTCCTCACATCCTTACCAGAAGAGATGGGAAACCTGCAGCAGCTCAGCTGTCTTGGGCTTTCCTTCAATAACTTCTGTGAACTGCCAGCAATTTGTGAGAAACTTGTCACCTTAGACAAACTGGCCTTGGCAGGGAACTTGCTCGAGACCCTGGACCTGACAGTGCTGAACCGTATGGGTCACATCAAAAGTGTGGACCTGAGGTAAGGGGTGAAATGCACAGGTGTCTGTAAAACAGTGGAACTGTCTTTGTAACTTCTGGTACATTTTGCAGTGAACTAGGTTCAGTTTTTCTCTTACCGATTCTTCAGCTTTTATGGAGTTCTGTTTCTGAGGGTGTGCAGAATCCCCTTGGAAAAGCAAGCTTCACTGAGCAGTGCCAGATGCTGAATGTTACCCAGCCCTCTAGTTTCCTCTTGTGATTTGCTGTTATCTTGAGCTTTGGTAGCTCAGGGTACCGAAACCTTGATCTCTCCTTCCCTTTTTTACCTCCCTGCCCTAGAGATACGATCCCGATTCCCCAGGCTGCCAACTGCAGATCTCTCAGAAAGGGATAGAGTTTGCTGTGTGTGGCAAGGCAGTCCAGTATCTAGTTCTCTGCATTAGCTTCCTATGTCCCTGCAGAGTAGCTGCCCTGTGGCCTGTTTTCTGTTTTCTAGACTGGATCTTTCTTCAGAATCTCTTAAGAATTTGGAAATCATTAAAATGGTTACATACAGCAGTGTGGACGAAAGAAATGCTTTTGTTTGTATTCACTGCCTGAAATTCACCATTGCTTGTCATTTCATTCACTGTTCTCACCTTTGGTGTTAGCCTTCACCAGAATACTTAACTTTCCTCTTCTTTCTTCTCTCTTCTTACTGATGTCCAGTGTTCAGTGTCCTATTTTCTGACTTTTTAACTAATTTCTGAGTGTTTAGGCTGAACAACCTGAGGAGAGCAGAAGCTGACAGTCTTGAGGGGAACAAATCAGTGGCTTACATGGATTTACGAGACAATCAGATGACAGATCTGGATCTGAGCTCCTTGGTCAGCCTGGAGCAGCTGCACTGCGAGCGAAATCAGCTGAGAGAGCTGACACTGAGTGGCTTCTCCCTTCGGGCCCTGTATGCCAACAGCAACTGTATGTCTCTGTCTTCTTCACCTGCCTTTTCCCTTTAAGCCCTGGGAGCAAAGGAAAACAGCCTTTTGCCCTCTCTCACGCATTAAAAAAATATTAATGCTGATGTTATTGTGGTGAAACAGTATGTGATGGGTCCTCTGAGGTTAGCTCCTATGGATCACATATGCATGTGTGTACAGTGCTGTGTTAACAGTGTGGAGGTTGTGGTGTTATGTCCAAGGAATTCATCTAACATTGAGATCTGTGTGGGTGCCCACAAAGAGAAGTACAGTTCTCTCTTGTTCTGGTGCTCCACATGACAGATGGAGAAATGGGATAATGAGACATTGTAGTGCCATATGGCAGATGTATGAAGTGTGAACTCTATGGTGGGAAGTATCAATGGAGACCTTGAGTCTCCATAAAGAAAGACTGAGTCTCATTTGATAGCTAGGCTGCTTCTCTGTGCTGTTTTCTCTCTGAAGCTCTGCAATCATACTTACTTGCTTTACTTCATCAGGTCTGACAGCTGTCAATATTTATCCGGTTCCTGGCCTGCTGACATGTCTAGAACTCTCTCAGTAAGTGATAATATACAACAGAATTTAAAGCAAGTATCTGGACACCTTGAGAGCAATTAAACACAATAGAACTTCAAAGCCCAGCACTAAACAATAATGAAAATGTCCCAGACCAGGAGCCCTTTTGAACCAGTATGACCTTTTCAGGTGACTTTGCTGTCCTTCAGCTGTAGGCTGCGATCAGAAAAAAAAGCCAAGCAGGGACCACTGAACTTGTGGCAGCTTACTGAACTGACTGGGGGGATCCATGGATCAAATATTTAGAGTAGCTGCCAGTGATCTCTGCTGTTGGTTTCATTGCTAGGCCTGCCCTTGGAGCAGTATTGTGAGACCTGTAAGATAGGATGCCCTGCCAAATCATGAACCAGCTCAGTTTGCATTAGCCACAAGATAACTTCCACATGACTAACTCAGATGCTGTTCATTTTTTGCTTGTTGCTTTTGGTTTGGCTATCACTAAAATCATGCAGCATTCAGAGTCTTTTCCATATGAGTGCTGTTTTCTAGCTTGTCCCACTTGCTTTTCTCAGCAATCAACTACAGTGTGTCCCAGACTGGGCCTGTGAAGCAAAGAAACTGGAAGTTTTGGATCTGAGCTACAACCTACTCTTGGAGCTTCCATCGAGGTCAGAAAACCTTTGTAAACAGAGATGAGCTTTCTTCTACAATGGGCTGTCTGGAAAGAGAGAAACAGTGCTATTCCAGTTGCTTAGTTCCTTGTTGCATCGAGATATAATCCACTTACTTTATCTATGCAGCATCAAAAATGCTCTGTATTCAAATGTCGAAAGAACCAGTTTCTAGGTCAGCCTTTTGAACAATAGGGGCTAGGTAATTCCATCCTGTGCTTTCAACTGCTACTGCAGCTATTTTCACCTGACATAGAACATGCTGCTGTGATTTATGTGTGTTGTCATACTGTCTGTGAACACAGGTCATAGGTGAGACACTCATGCTTTTTGCATCATCCCACAGAAATTTCATCTGTTGCCTTTGACAGGGAGTCATCACAAAAGGACAATTCAGCTGATCTCAAATGTAGCTTTCACAGTACACCATCAGCCAGCTCCTTTCTCCCTATTTCCCTTTCAGTTTCTGCAGAAATGCAGTGAATGAGAGCCAAGAACTAATATAATTTTTCAGTTATTTATCCTAGGAAGAAGCAAAGCATAAACATACTCTCAGCCTAACAAGGGCATTTGGTCAGGGTGTGATTTGAAGAATGACACAGTGTCTAGGGTATGTTGTACTAAAATTGAATGGAGAAGTGGTTAACAAGGAAGAAATGCAGAACATGGGTTGAAGAAGTTGAAGCAAGAGGCGTAGGAAGTGATCAGCAGTGACATTCTAGTCATTGGCACAGAAAAACTATATAAATCAAAAGCAAGAAAAGGACATAACAAGGATGTGATAATGAGAACTCAGAAGTGAATTTTAGTCAATCCAATGGATTAAAGGGACCAAATTTTAAGTATATTATGCAAAGAATAATTACTGCCTCAGAAATAATAGAGGAGTGCTAAGCCACTAGTTAAAGCTCTGAATTTATGTTGGCACTGTGGAAGCACTTCTTTCTACCTACAAGTGACAACAGGCATTTAAAGCCTTCCTTTGTGACTTCTTTCTTTGCCTGAGAGAATGCTAGGCACATGCACACCAACTTGCATCACAAGATACCAATCAGCAGTAGTGTAGAGGGAAATGTAGATACTCTTCCAAGCATTCAGAGAGACTGAGTCATCTGACCCTGTGTGTTCTTCTGCTTTGTCATTGTTTACATTTTATGGATCAGTGTATTTTAATTTTTCCCTGCTGTAAAGTCAAATTAAGTGGATTAAATACTACCTTTCCCACTCTCTGGATGTCAAGATGAATGAACCAAGTTAAACAGAAAAACCTTGTGTCTTTCTAGGATCCTCAGAAGCTTGAGTCTTCGGAAGTTGATGGTGGGGCACAATCGTCTGCAAAGCCTTCCACCTCTTCTAGAACACATTCCACTGGAGGTGCTGGACCTTCAGCACAATCTGTTGACTAAACTCCCAGAAACGCTCTTTGTCAAAGCTCTGAAGTGAGTGTCAGTAACAAACATCTTTTGTCTTCGTTATCCTTTGGAGTGTAGAGACTGTGTGACTGTCCTTGTAAAGTGCCATTCGCATAAGAGATAACGAGGTGTGCCCTTTATGAGGAGGTTATTCAGGTGCCATAAGGAAAGCCATCAAGCTGATTTGAAGGAATCAGTCCATGTTACTGTGTAATTACTGGAAAACAGAGGCTGCCTGAAGAGCTTTGTCTGTACAAGTAGTCATAAGTTCACAAAGGAATTAGCCCTTCTTTAAAGAAGCCTTTAAGTAAAGTTTTATGTTGTCTGCTTCCACCAGTATTACCCATAGGCTTTTCAGTACTCACTGTTTACTGTAAAATGCTGTGTGCATCCACAGTGCATATAGCTAGTAAGTCATTAGTAGACTCACAAATCTTAATGTGTAGGGATGTTACAGTCTGGCCTCCTGTCTGATACTGCTGTCCACACTGGCATTTGTACAGCTCCTTTCCTAGTGTTAATGGAGTGTTTTGGATGATGTGAAGTCTGATTTTTGCATTTGCTGTGGTTAGCCTCAGGTACCTGAACGCATCTGCAAACAGCCTGGAGTCCTTGCCCTCTGCGTGTATGGGGGAGGAGAGTTTGAGCATGCTGCAGCTGCTATACTTGACTAACAACAACCTCACAGATCAGTGTATCCCTGTCTTGGTGGGACACCCAAACCTACGGATCTTGCATCTGGCAAACAACAACCTGCTGACTTTTCCTGCAAGGTAAGTCAGTAAGGCTGTTGGGCAAGACAGTGCTCCCTAGGAGGAAGCTGCCACCTCCCCGTGATTGTACATGAGTCAAAGCCAGAGAGAGATGCTCTCTCTCTGGCTTGATCTGACATTTCTACACACAGAGTGAGGAGAGTTGTGTTAAGGGGTATTGACACAGGGTACTGCTGTTGGCTGTAGGTTTTCCTGTCCTAGTTGAGGTCCCATCCAGAGGGACCAAAGGAGGTAACTAGTTGTGTTGCATATATGTGGGGATGGGATGATATTTCTTTGCAACTTCAGCATTGATGGTGAAGGGTCTGTCTTGCACAAATCCAAGCCAGGCTTGAGGACCCTGCATCTTACTAGAGCATCTCTTAGGACTTTTGGTCTCCTGTCAGTAAATCAGAAAAGTAGCTCATAAAGGGCAGTGTCTACAGCTACTTCATCTGCAGCTTCAGAAAGGGACAAGTTCACGTCTGTAAGATACAGTATTTTTTTGTTTCCCTTTCAGCAAACTGAGTAAGCTGGAGCATTTGGAAGAACTGAACCTGAGTGGCAACAAACTGAAAACAATTCCTACAACGGTTGCAAACTGCAAGCTACTTCATACACTTATTGCACACTCTAATGAAATCAGCATTTTTCCAGAAATCCTGCATTTGCCCCGTATTCAGGTATGGAGAACATAAAGAGATAGCTGGGGAAAGTTTGGGTCATAGAATGAGGAGTGACTGCTAGGAGAGAACGGGAGATCCCAGCAAGGCCAAGTGCCTGGTATCAATCCAGGCTGGGCGATGAACAGTCTAGAGCAGCCCTGCTGAGAAGGGGATGCTGCTGGATGAGAGGCTGGACGTGCCCTGGCCATATGCACTGGCACCGAGAAACCCCCCCCATTCTGGGCTCATCCCCAGTGGCATGGACAGCAGGTAAGGAGGAGATTCTGCCCCCCTGCCCTGCTCCAATGAGGTCCCACCTGGAGGGCTGAATCTTGGGTCCTCAGCACAAGAAGGACTTAGACCTGCTGGAGTGGGTCCAGAGGAGTCCATGAAGATGATCAGAGGGCTGGAGCACCTCTGTTGTGGCAACGGGCTCAGTGATTTGGGGTTGTTCAGTTTGGAGAAGAAAAGGGTCTAGAGTGACCTTATTGCAGCCTTCCATTATCTAAAGTGACTAAAAGAAAGCTTGAGAGGGACTTTGGACAAAGGCATGGAGTGACAGCAGAAGAGGGAATGGCTTTAAAGTGAAATAGGGTAGGTGTAGATTGGATATTAGGAAGAATAATAATCTTGTGAGGATGGGGAGGCCCTGGCACAGGTTGCCCAGAGAAGCTGTGGCTGCCCCATCCCTGAAAGTTTCAATGCCAGGTTGGATGGGTCTTGGAACAACCTCTTGTAGTGGAAGGTGTCCTTGCCCATGGCAGACGTGTTGAACAAAATGAGCTCTAAGGTCCTTTCCAACACAGACCATTCTGTGGTTCTATGACTTTGATCAACCCAAGAAGAGGCCACAGAATATGCATTCTAGATATCTCACCTTTCTGAATTTTGATCAAAGATGATCTCATTTACCTTTACCCCCATCTCTGACATTTCTGATTTCTTGCATTTGAGACAGTGGGCAGTGTTATATAGCTAGGCAGGTTTGCATATAGAGGCCTTCTTTTATCTTTGGTGTGACTTAGTCTTTCATTATTGGAATCCTGGGTATTACAGTTTGGTTATGAATCATTCTTCTTCTGACAAGTCAGATCATGTCATCATGTGTGTGAGATACAATAAGCAGCAGAGTTATATGATGTTTGTAAGGGGCACTGGAGTAACTGATGACATGACACAACGAAAGAGTATTTTCTTTGTTATGCTGTTTGTTGCTACTGCAGTTTGTGGACTTGAGCTGCAATGAGTTAACTGAAATCCTAATCCCTGAGGCACTGCCAGGTGCCTTGCAAGAGCTGGATCTGAGTGGAAATGCAAACCTGGTGTTAGAACACAAGACACTGGATATCTTCAGGTGAGCCATTGACATGTCAACCCAGTACTGACAGGGAAGGGTAACCCTTGCCAGGAGAGGAAATGGGATAGTAAAGTAAAAGTACTTTGTCACTGCATAGTGATATAATGTTCCCTGCCTGGGACAGCTGAGATTTACTGTCTTTGGGAAGGGAAAAGTCTGGGTATGAAACATCAGAACAAGGAATTTTTCAGGTGGTATGAGGTTTCCCCAGGTGTCTCTGGCATAAGCAGCCAGACATCTCGAGAAGACCTAGACCTTAAACTCCTCTCCTTGATGCAGTTCTTTCCACAGACTGCTGTCTAAAACTCTAGACTGGACAAGGTCCTAAGGCCTGTTCAGCAGGTTCTAGAAAAGCATAACTTCTGTTCTCTCTGTAGTCACATTACTACACTGAAGATTGATGCTAAGCCCTCCCTCACAGCAGACTCGGCACTCACTTCTGCCTTCTGGAGTCACGGAGTAGCTGAGATGGCAGGCCAAAGAAATAAGTGAGTATTGTGGTCTGCTGAACACTGTCCCCTCAGGATGCTGGGCGGAGTGCACTGCTGAGTGCACAACAAACCTGTTTTGCCCAAGAGCTCATCCATCCCATTGTCTCTCTGGATCTCTTACTAAGGCTTGGTAACTCATGTCTCCATATTACCTTTTGCCTCAATTCTCACACTTATCCCAGTGTATTTGGACTCTCCTTCCCTCTCCAGCAAAGATGCTTTTTCTCTTGCCACCTGTGCCTGTTGCCCTCCTGCATGTGGTCAAGGAAGATTTGGGAGTTCCAACGATAAAATGCAGTTGTATATCTCCCAGGCTAGTAAATGTAGGGACAGTGGCTTTGCTGCCCTGTGAGAATGGCAATCACAGCAAGATGCCTAATGGCTGTGGTTTTGAGAACAAGATAATTTTTTGAGACATATTAACTGTGTTTGTATGCTTTTCTGATAGGCTGTGTGTGTCATCCCTGGCACTGGGGAGCTTTGCAGAGGGGGTGGAGGCTGTGTATGGCATGTTTGATGGTGACAAGAACGAAGAGCTGCCACGCTTGCTGCAGTGCACCATGGCCGACGTGCTCCTGGAGGAGGTACAGCAGTCTGACACCACGTTCATGTCCAACACCTTCTTGGTCTCCCACAGGTAGGACAGTGAGCAAGCTGGTCCTGGTGGGACTTGCATAGGTACACCAATATGTTAGGTGGGGGGAGGAAGCCCTCCAGAATGCCTGTCAGTACAGTCTGGAGCCTCCTACACCTTCTTTTCCAACAGGAAGCTGGGCATGGCGGGGCAGAAGCTGGGCTCCTCTGCTGTCCTTTGCTACATTCGTAACGAGGTGGCTGATCCAGCCAGCAACTTTTCTCTGACGGTGGCCAATGTGGGGACGTGCCAAGCTGTCCTGTGCCGAAGTGGAAAAGCACTGCCTCTCTCCAAAGTCTTCAGCCTTGAACAATGTTCAGAAGAAGCCAGTAGAGTCAAGGAGCAAAAAGCCATTATAACAGAGGTTGGTTTGGACCCTTCCCACTTCAGCTTCCACACTCATGTAAAAGCTTGGTACAAATACATGAGCTCGACTGTCTGCATAACATGACAGGAGAGAGGGTGACATGAGGGTTCTTAATGACTCGTCTAGTGCTTCCTGCTCTGCTGCTTTTGCTGATTCGCTGTTTAAAATTGCACGTTCCTAAAACACTGTGGCCTAAGAACTATGGGTACAGGATGACCCGTGTAGTATGCAAAACTATTAAAATTATTTCTAGAGAACTTTGTAAAGGGTAACTTTCTAAACACTTGGAAATAACAGGGAAGTTCCAAAGAGTGGAAAAAATACATCTGTAAAGATCTTGAGAAATCAGTGCCAATCACTTTAGTTTTATTCTCAGTGGGTCTTTTAAAAAGTATTAAGTTGCTAGATGGAAATATTTTTCATAAGCATAATGTGTCACAGCTCTTTGAGGCATTGTAACACTGTGGCATAGCACTCTGACGGAAAATAACACTATGGTATTAATATAGCACATTAAATAGTTCAAAAACTGGCTCATTAATGGATTCTGAAAAAGAAAAGTGAAATTATTGTATAAGACACTTCCCTGTGCATTTCATCTGCTGGGTTTTAACACTTGGTGGCAGCAGCAGTGTTGCCACCCAGAGGATACAGAAATTAAGAACGCTGAAATTAAATTTAAAACACTGACTTGGAAAAGGGACTGAGGGTTGTGGGCACTTCTCTTTATGGGAGACCACTGGCAGGGTGGCCAGGGGACCATCTAGCAGAAGGGGGTAATACATCCAGGTTACAGAAACAGTTTGAGATACCTACTTGCTCTTTTTTTTCCCCAGGATGCAGTGTCCACACTTCAGAATGCAGTTTTTTGTTAATAAAGAGGGAAATAGCTCAGATAATACAGAAATAGTTTAATGTCTGGGTAATCTGTCTTGCACCGAGAAAGTCAAAAGTCACTATTTCACTTGTACTAAAAAAATAAATTTCACATAAGGCTAATCAGTGAGACTCTGATCAGTGTACTGCAGGTAGTCTAACTGCACATTTCAGAATATCTTCTACAGTTCTTTAGAGTGCAACAGAAAGTCTTGTGGGATAAAAATGCATTATTGCCAGCATGAGTGGTGGTGTTACTGTAGTCAGGCATAGTGAATGTCTGTGCTGTAGTACCTGCACCTAGATCCCTTTCTCCAGTGCTGCAGCTGTGTATTTCTTGAGGCTCCAAACCAGCATATGAGCAGGGGAAAGTTTGCTTTCAGAATGATCTAAGAGCACATCCAATGCTACTGCTTTGTTTCTCTTGTCTGCAGGACAACAAAGTCAATGGTGTGACTTGCTGTACTCGGATGCTGGGCTGCACATACCTGCATCCTTGGATCCTGCCCAAACCACACGTCAATTCCATTCCACTGACTGTACAAGATGAGTTGCTACTTCTAGGGAACAAAGCTCTCTGGGAGCACCTTTCTTATGCAGAGGCTGTCTCAGCTGTGCGGCACCTACACGACCCACTAGCTGCTGCAAAGAAACTCTGCACTTTAGCCCAAAGCTATGGTTGCCAAGACAATGTTGGTGCAATGGTGGTATGTCTCAACATCAGTGAAGACAACTGCACATGTGAGATGCACGGCCTCACTCTGACAGGCCCTGGGGGATTTAGTTCTACCTCCACCAAACCAGCAACACCTTCATGTAGCAGTGGAATTGCTTCAGAGTTCAACAGTGAACTGTCTGCTTCTGAGGTTAGCAGTGAGGTGGGCTCTACTGCATCAGATGAACACAGTGCTCTTGGCCTTGATGGCAGTTTGCTACCACGACAAGAACGACGTTGCAGCCTCCATCCTGTGCCCCCCTCAAGCATCTTTCAGCGCCAACCTTCCAGTGCCACCTTCTCTAGCAACCAGTCTGACAATGGTCTAGATAGTGATGATGAGCAGCCTGTGGAAGGTGTGATGACAAATGGCAGTAAAGTGGAGGTAGAGGTGGACATTCATTGCTGTAAAGGAAAGGGTCTGGAATTAGAACATCCTGCTGCAGAGTACAGCTCTTCTGCTCTAGGGCCAGAGGATAACTCTAGGCTTGTACTCATCATTCGGCGGCAGAACAGCGTAAACAGCAACACTGTGCAGAGAGGGGTCAGGGAGAAGTGTGAACTCCAAAAATCTCTTTCCACATGTTGTCTTTATGGAAAGAAGCTTTCCAATGGCTCCATAGTGCCCTTGGAGGAGAGCCTCAACCTCATCGAAGTAGCAACAGAGGCACCCAAAAAGAAGACAGGCTATTTTGCTGCTCCATCCCAGATGGAGCCAGAAGATCAATTTGTGGTGCCACCTGATCTGGAAGAGGAAGTGAAGGAACAGATGAAGCAGCACCAGGAGGACAGAGCAGATCAGGAGCTGAAAGAACATGCAGTACCCCTGCCAGAGGAGTTTGACACAGCTTTGTAACCCTACGAGTACCACTCCCACATTTTCTGTCCCAGGAAGCTCTGTTTCATAAGGGCTGTCTTGCCCTCTGAGGGAGCTGGGATCTGCCAGGAGTACAGGTACCTGCTGCTTCCTTAATGGAGTTGAGGAAGAATCAGGAAGGCCAACGTCTGGGCTGTCCACTCAACCACTGTAGGGTCTCAGTTGTTCTGTGAGCTCACAGACCAGCAGCTGAGCTCTGTGTTAGGGACTGTCTGGTAAGTCCTTGAACGCTGAGGTTTTGCTAGCTCTGCAGGAAAGGGGCTGGTGTATGTGTGTGTGGAGTGAGGAGGCTGCTGAGGGAGAAATGCTTAGTGTTTAGAGTCCTGTGAATATTTCTGATGCAGTGTCCAATCCCTCCCCCCCAGCACCTGACTTTGTTATTCTTTGAAAGAATACAGCCAGTTGCAATGAAACTGACCTAAGAATGGTTTCCTGCATTGACTGCAAGCACTTCTATTTATTGCACTTAAGCTGTTCTTTTCCCCTTCAGCCCAGCACTTTATTATTTAGGGTTAGGGGAGAAAGCACTCCACAGCAGTTATGCTGTGGACTTTTCCCAATGGATGTTCTTAGGGCAGTGGAGGACTCAGGGTACCAGTGTTCTGATGAGCACTGGTGTAGGGGAGAGTGAAGGATCATTCTGTGCAGGATGAGAAAATACGTAGCTGAGTGATAAGCAGGTGCCAACCAATACATTTTCTATGGAGCATAGGAAAGATCAGCTCAGGACTGGTTGATTAAGGCAGTGTGTAGATCTAGTGCTTCTAAGTGCAAAGCACAGACCCACGTCAGCAGCAACCTGGCCACCTTTATCCTGGATGCTTCAGTAGAGGCTTCCTGTATCCAGAAGACATGGGATAAAGCCAGGACCTTTTGCTTGTCTCAGTGCTCAGTCAGAGGAGCCAAGCAGTAAACAGTGGTGTGCTGCTCTAAGACTGGCAAAAGCATTCAGTGCTCTTTTCCATCCACATAAACCTCTGCATTGTCAGTTACAGCACCTTTGCTTGCCTCTGGAAACAGGAGTCATATTCCAAATACACAGCAATGAGCATTTCATGGTATGTTCCCAGTTTGGCCACAAACAAGGTGAAAGTGTACTTGTTCCTGCTTAGCCTTCAGCACAAAAGCAAAAATTAAAATTTCCATCTTATTAACATTTTTATCAGCACTAAAAAAGATGTTCAGAACAGTCCCATTAATGATGAACTGGCCAGTCTGCACTCAGATGCCTTGTGTTTCCATTAGGATTTTTGGTGCAGGGTGTAAGTTGGCTGCCTGTGTTACCATCTTGTATAAAGGTTGTGGAGACCACTGCCTCTGTAGCATGCAGATCTGTCTTCCTTTCTGACAGAGCTGGATAGCAGCTGTCCTTGTCATGTCAGCGGGGCAATAATCCTGACTGTGATGTGGGCTAGTGCCTTCATTAATTATATTTATGAAGAAAACTTACAAGTTTCCTCTGAAGAGATCTGAGGGGTTTGAGTTGTCTATTTTTGGATCAAATTTGGGCCTTGCTCAGAAGGAAGTATTGTGCAGACTGTTTGTGGAATTCTGTCAATATAGATCGTTTGACAAAATCTAATGGAGTTTTACTGAGATTTCAGAGCCCCTTGAATTTTTTCTCACTAGGAAAAAAAAAGTATTTTTATCCTGCATGAGGAGCAACATTTTTAGGATATACTTCGTTCTAGTTGCAGTGTAATCATGAAACAACCCACCTTTTTCCAAAGTTTAAACTCTCACAATTCTTGGTTATTTAAACATCTGTTTCATTTGGAACTGGAGGTTGAAGCTAATTCTTAAAATCATAGAAACAACAGCATTTGAATCCTTTAGGCAGAGGAACAACAGCAGAAAAGATTCAAATGCTAAATTCCAAAACTCTTTCATGTTATCATCATGTAAGGATGCAGGAAAGGTTCATCCCAATGTATTCGACTGCAGCTTTTGATTCTGTCACTGGTGATAATTTTACCAAATATCTGTGCCTAGCCTTATACTTTCTGATATCTGAAAAGGGCTGCAGAACAGCCTCAATTCAGTATGGGACTGATGCAGAAACCCTTTTTTCTTAGTAAGACTCTGACAAACCCTGCACTCTGAGTGACACATATTAATGCAAATCAGGTCTCTATTTCTTGCACTGATATGGAAAGTCCAGCATGTCCTTGCCAGTCTGAACCAGTAGTATTGCGTGCAGAATTGCCACAGGGAGTTAGTAGTGAATGGCTCTGCCTAGCTCAGTGTTGAAGAACTAAGGAAAACACAGCTCTGCAATGGAGCATGCAGATTTCTGAACTGCACCTCTTAAAGGTAGTGGCAGAATGGAACAGAAGGAATTCCGACTTAGACTTTTTCTTTTTGAAGCACAAAGGGAGTTTAAATACAGCCAGCTCCTATTTTCTATGGGTGTGAACTGTCATGGAAGACATAGCTTGTTATTTTTCTTACACTCCTGGCAGAATCTACAGATTTCTCTGAAGCTGGTATTATGAACTCTGGGCAGCACAGGCTGAGTTAACTTTACCTGTTCCAAAAAATCTTCCTCTATGTGACTAAGACAAGCACTGTTGTCCTCAAGCGGCTTCTGTATATTTTCCATGTGCTTCTTCCAAGGATTAACCTTTTCCTTTTCCATTTCAGCCACGGCTGTGATGCTTTTTCTCCGGTCATCCAAAATCTTTTTCATGCGTTAAAAACAGTGCCTGTTCATCAGAAAATGTTCTGCTTTTTCCTAGGCCAGTTTAGGGTGTCAGCAAAGACACTGGCATAATTTTTTAATGCAAGTATCTTAGATTTTCTAACACAGGATTCCAACTGCAGAGATGTGCTTCAAGGTCACTGTCATTCAAAGAAATGGGGTTTTTTCTGACATTGGTCAGACAGTGGTTTGGCTGGGTTATCTTCATCTGTCTGGTGATGACAACTCATAGAACAGAGTGTTTCCCTCCACTACCTTTTGTTTTCCTGCCTCCCTCTGTGTCTCCCTTACCTTATTTATTAACACTACCTTTGATTTCAAGCTCCCAAGGAGCACTGCTGTAGGTGGAGCAGTTATGAAAGGGCAAGTCTACTGCAGGACTCATAGCAGGGTGTAGAAAGTGTCTTCCCAGTTATCTTCTTTTCTCCAGTCCCTTCCCTGATTTTTGTTTTTGGAGTTTGCAAAGATACTTTGTGATCATCACATAACCACATCACTGAGAAGGTCCCACTCATTCACAGACTTGGTGTTAGAGAGAAGTTCTCACTTTGAGGTCCTCAGGCTTTTTGTCTCTGCTGAGCAATGCAAGCCCTGCCACACTGCATGCAGCCACAGTGAAGTGAGGCTGAGGAGTTGGCTGGTCCATCTCTTCAGTAATTCTGGCTCTGCTGATAAGCATGCTTGCTGAGAAGGGTACTGTGAAGGCACTGGTCTGCTCTGTCCTGTCCTGTCCTGTCCAGAAAGGCATTGTAGAAGGAACCCATAAAGTTATATTGAGTGGTGGGCAGCTGGGGCCCAGGTGGTAAAGGTAAGAGAGAGCTCCAAGTTGCCCCCAAAACAAGGAACATGCCCAATGGAGGCAGCATGACAGACTGTTCATGCCAGACAGGAATCTTGAGCTAGACGGGAGGGTAACATCCTGTTCCAAGAAGGAGGAAGTATTTCCCTCTCTCGGGGACAAGCTGCTGTGAAGTCTGAAATCCTTCCTGTGGTACACAGGACCTGCAGCCACACCTAAGGCTTTGGACCTGTCCTTCCAGACAGATGCTGGTGGCTTTTGTGTCACTTGCCAAAGGCCTTTCTTCAAGCAGATCACCTTTTTGGTCTTGTGCAATTATTGTCTGCTGTTCTATTGCTCTCTGAAGACTCAACTATTTTTCCTCTTTTTTCACATTTTAAAATGTTATCTTTTTTTAATGACTCATATGATCTGGCGCATGTTAAATATTGCAGTGTACCAACTGTTTACTAAATAATCCTTTTTCATGCTTTTTTTGTTTTTAAAAAGGAGAGTATTTTCTGCATCCCACTCTAGCATGCATCTATAACGATCCCTGTTTTTATTGTGTATGGGAGTAGGTTGTCCAATGAATGTGCCCTCAGCACTGTGGCCTATGTATTGCTTTGGAAAAGCAAATAATGTATGATTGTTGGAAAACACTAGTCCGTTGATTCTTTATTCAGATGTATAGAGAAGTCCAGGAAGGAAGAGTATTTTTGCATCGAATTTTCAGCTGACTTAGCAATAAAGATTTTTACTTTCATCTAACAGCTTATTCTGATTCTGTTACTGTGCTGGAAGAAACATCTGCAATATCCCAGTTAAAGGTAGCTGTGTCTAGCAGCAGCTGTGCTGCAGGTTATTCACTGACCTCTATGTGCTACTTCACTCATCAGCCTTCCATACAAAAACTTCTTTCAGAACACTGTAAGAGTAGAATTAGGCTTAACAATTATTAAGGCAGCTTTCTGTTTCCTGCTTGAGGAATCCTGCCCTGTGAACTTGCTCTCAATAGCACTGTACAGCTCTAGAAGTAGCTGCAGCAAGAGGAAATACAGAAATGTTAACAGAATCGGATCACAGTGGAACGTCCACGTAAATCCCTGTGCTGAGACACTTGATGCTAAAAGGCAGAAGAAATCAAACCCCAGAGCACCTAGTGTGTCCCTATTTGGCATCTGTTTTACTTTAGTGTCTCTAGTTCTAATAGTGTTCCATGGTTTTGATAATTGTGAGGATTTAGTTACTGGTGCCAGTGAAAGAAAACCTATGTCCAAGGCAAAGCATTTGTCTGTTATGTTTAGTTTTTAATATGGGCAGAACTCATCTGTTACACTGTGGTGGTTCCATCCTCATATGAACAATACACATAGTGGACTCTGCTCTGAGGTGGAATTTCATTTTGAGGCATGAGCGGATGATTCTAGTGGTACTTTTCCCAGTTAAATTTCCTATAAAATTTTTTTTCTAAAAAAAAAAAAAAAAAAAGAAGCATAAAATTTCTCCAACTTGTACATGAAAATGTATTTTGAAAACAATATGCTTCTATATTCAATCACCAATTTGATCTCATAAAGCTTTTGTCTTGATTATCCCAATTCAGGGCATCTTTTAAAGCAAAACTCATGTATACAAATTATATAAAAAGACCATTTCATACAAAAATGCTCCCTGTCCAGGAGTTTGAAAAGGCATTGTATCACAAGTTAGTTATTGCGAGGTTTTTTCAGGATTTTTTTCATGGCCTTATAAATGTCATGTTCACACTGGTCTGTTAATTCCAAGAGACCTAAAAGGAAGCAATATTTAGCTATCACAACTGTGAATCTCCATCACTTTTTTAAGATGGTTTTTAAGAGCTCTTTTCTCAGCAAAGTCACATGCCTTTTGTAAAGACAGTTGCAGCTTCTGTTCGTTGGCAGAAGCATGTAGTGGCAGTACTTGTAGCAAGGCCTCACTGGAGAAGGGGACATCTGAGAGTGGGATGGAATGGCTGCCTGTGAAGCAGAGACAACCCATAGCATCAGCTTTGAGTCACTAATAATTCAGTAATGCAAATTCAAATTAGGAATAGCCTGACTCTACCATATTTAGAGCTATGCCTGCTTGGTGAGCATTCTGTAGTATTAAGGCTGCACTGTCCAAAAGAAAGGAAAGCATACTGCTTCATCTCAGTAAGGAGTGAAGGAGTTGTTTGAAAGTTCTTATAACTGCAGTGGCTTCTGCTGCTGTTGATGAACTGTCCTGTAATCTCTGACAGCTAGGCCTGCACTGAGCAGGTATGCCAGGGCAGCCAGGCAGCCCAAGAGGCCAGCAGCAATCTCTGCCCCATGCAGGCTGCACCAGAAGCCCTGATAGCCTTTGCTTTGATAAAGCTGCTCTCTCTCTTTGCACACTGATGAATTATAAACGCTGAGCAGAGAATGGAGGAAATAGTACAGAGCAGGCACTGTGCCAACTGCAATCACTACATACAGGGTGGATTCAATTAGCAGCCATGCTGGGAAGTGCCACGGGACCCGCAGAACACCAACCAAAATAAGAACACAAGGGAAGACCAGGAGACACCCTGCCACGGCCATCGCTGCCCTTGCAACGGGCAGCTTCAGTAGGTAGAAACGTTGGTCAAGCTGCTGGGCTCGCTCCCCATCCGCCCCGCTGAAGCCGCTGTAGGCCCCGCCGTACTGGTAGTAGTAGATGCCCCCCAGGGCGGGGAGGCCGGTGTATCCTCCCGCCGAGCCGCACGACACGGAGCTGCAGACCAGGATCAGGGCGGCGAGCAGGACCTCCACCATCTGGCAGCAGGCTGGAGGGGAGGGCGAGGTGAGTCTGCGGCCACAGAGGAGCGCCCGGGGGGGAGCCGGGCCGGACGCTGCGCTCCGCACGGCGGAGGGAGCGGCTCACCCCGGCCCGTGCGCAGGTACAGGCAGCGCCGGCGCTCCAGCGACCCTCGTACGGCGCGGCTTCCCCGCGGCCCCTCTGCCTCCGGTCCGGGCACGGCCCTAAGGAGAGATGATGGCAGGGATGGCAGTGACCCGTACAGGCCCCTCGCCGCTGCCGGTCCGGTCTGCTCAGCCCCGGCGCCGAACCGGGACGCTGGCGCCCGCCCGCTGCCCTCAGCCCTCAGTGCCCGCCCGCCCTCAGTGCCCGCCCGCCTNCGCGGCCCGGCCGGGCCCTGCCCCGTCTGAAGGTGCTCGGCTCCTCGGTCTTCCGGCACCTGCGCACGGTTCACCGGCTGCTG
>VXBI01005282.1:1380274-1456095 GCA_013397375.1 Toxostoma redivivum
CAGGGAAAGGCAAAACAACCCCTCCAAACCAATGACAATTTGAGCTTACTTTAATCCTTCTGGTCCTGGTGCCTCCAAAACACTGGCTAGGGAAGTGCTTTCCTCCCTTTAGTTTATTGAGGAAGATGCCTCCCAGTTGTAATGGACCCACAAACTGGTGTTTGTCAGCTAGTGCACTGGGATCCCAGAAACTCTTAGGTCAGGACAGACTGATGGCTTCCTCAAGCTTTATGGTCTATCAGTCCACTCTCAGTGAATTACAAGGTGCTAGTGTTAGAATACCTGGACTCTGCAGATCTGCCCCCAGCAGTGTTTGCAGACTGAGGAAAGTGGTGGCAAAGGATGGCAGCCCAGGCGCTGCAGGAAGCCAAGATGTGTCCTTAGGCTGCCCCCAAAAAGAGTTAATGCACAGCCATGTTCCAGGTGTTTGAAGTGACTGCAGTTGCAAAGGGGAGGAGAGGTCATTTTTGGGTGGGGAGAGCAGCCCTCTCTGTGAGCCAATGGCTAAATGATTCAGTCTCAACGCCCAGTTTTGGGGATTATTTCATGGGCAAGAATTCACAGGACTTTCCTCTCAAGGGAATTTGTCCTGGATGAAAACTAGGGACTGGACCCCCAGGCTTGTTGGTGTCTCCCTGTCTGTGCTGTGGAAGGTAAAGTGCTATGCTCTGGTGCCTTTCCTCTTTCAGGTGGGTAGTGGGGAGTTCTTCCCTGGCTGCCTGTATTGAAGGTATCTATTGTGCCTGTGTCTACAGCTCCCCTTTTCAGAAGAGCCATGTTGCAGGGTGGTGTAAGGGCTCTACTAGGATAGACTGTGTATTTGGGACACAGCCCAGCTGTTAAACTGAGATACGTGGCTCATTTCTAGGCTCAGTTTTTTGTGCAGCCCTGCTATATATTTTTTCAGCTGACTTTCTTCTGGTGGAAGCTCAGAAGGTTTCAGCAGAAAAGATGAAGTCTTTCTTTGTGACCATGTTAAATCAGCCTGGATTGCTATAAATGGCCTAATAAGGCACTGCTGGTAGAGTAGAGTAACTGCAGCAGCATGGGGCATCTCTAGGTGCAAACTTCACTGAAACAGTGAGAAATTTATTCAGATACCAAATCCTGCCTGAACCAGGCAACACTACAGCCCTTCTGGCTCAGTCTCTGTGGCAAGGAAGGGGGAGCTGTGTTGAATCTGCAGATGTGGGACTATGTAACTATCGTCAGGAAAGTGCCGCTCTTCACTGAATTGCTTTTCAGTGGAGCAGAGAAGTAGGACAGAATAGAAAGCATAAGCGGGATTACAAGGTAGTGTGCCAGTATGGCAAGAACGGACTTTGTGTCTCAGGAGGTCTGCCTCTTCTATGCCCTATCCCTAAACTGCAGGTGGAAATCCCTGAGTCATCAGCAGTTTGTAAGTTAGGCTTTTCCTGCTGGTCTAGCTTGTGTTCTGGGTATAACATGCTGGGATGTGTAAGTCACTCTTGTGTCCATTTTTGGGTCTTGAAGGCAGCAGTTCCTCTGCTGTACCTTGCTTGTTGCTCAGTTTCAGGTTGAACTACAGGCCCTTTGCTTGGGGCAATGCTGCCTCTTGGCCTTACCAGTCTTGATTGCCTTTTGCTCTAGGCTCTCTGGGCTGGGCTGTTCTCTGCTGACAGAAGCAAGTGTCTAACCCCTATCCTGCCACTGCCCAGTGCATGCTGATAACACTGCAGAAGAACTATCTTTTTGGTATCTGATAATAGATTTATAGTGCTGCATATCTGAGTGTAGACTGGGGGAACATTCTGGATATGAACACTCATAGTGGGTCAGCCCTTGTGTTTGCAGGTTGAGGTGTGCAAGTTGATAGCTGCGGGGAGAAAGTGCATGGCCTGGTCCTTCTGTCAGTGGAATATTGAATCTGCAGTCAATCAGTAACTACAACATGCTGCTAATTCTTGGCTGCTGGCTTTATCAGGGCTTTCTCCTCTGCAGTGTGGAGGTCCATGCTAGGCAATGGTACAGCTAACACAGAGAAGTGCCTTGATCTTTCCTGATCTCTCCCACTGTATTGCTCTCTCACTTATACCTGGGGTTTCACAACATCCTGGCACCAAATACAGCCCTACTTGCTGCTGCTGCTTTGTCCATAGGCATTAGGTAGTGTTCACAGCTTTCAGATGTTTTACTTATGGGCTGCAACCCCAAATGAACAGGTTCCTTGTTTGACATATGTTAACTAAGCCCAGAAATTCACTTTGCACTGACAGCTCTCAGGATGGACTCGTACCTGATCCAAGTGAATGGCCATGGAGATCATGCCCCTATGCTAGATGTTCATCTCAAGAACACTGGGAGCACCATATCACCAGGCAAGGTGAAGGGTCGGAAGCCAAGATGGGCTGTCAGGGCTTCTGAAATGTCAAAGAAGACTTTTAATCCTGTTCGAGCCATCGTAGACAGCATGAAGGTGGAGCCCAACCCAAAGAAAGCCATGATCTCCTTGTCCTTAGGTGAGCATAGTCCTGTGGCTGAAGCCTCCAGGTATTTGGATCAACTGTGTGGCTGACTTGCCACACAGGGCTCTGTAGCAGAAAGTTTGTGTGAGCACCAAGGGATAGGTCAGACAACCACACAGTTCTGTGCCTGTCATGGATTAGCGAGAACTTTACTATTTTCTTAATCTTTGAAAAGGAGACCCGACAGTCTTTGGAAACCTTCCCACAAATGATGAGGTCACACGGGCTGTGAAGGAGGTTTTGGACTCAGGACAGTACAATGGTTATGCTCCATCTGTTGGTAAGTTGACAAAGCTCATCCTGTGTGAGCTGGATGAAGTCATGTGCCAGCTCCTACTCCATAGCAGGTATATGGAGCCCACAGATATCTTTCCATTAGCACCCTACAGCTGTCCTCACCAATAGTCACATGAACACACAAGTGTGTGTATCCCCCAGATACACCTGTGTACTTTTTCCTGCGTGGGCTGTTTGAGGCCCAGAGCTCCTGCAGAAGTTGTTTGCTGCCCCAGCCATTGGGGCAGACAGGGAATCAAGAACCCAGAAGAGCTTGGAACTGTGTGTCCCTGCCATGGGTTACAGGCAAGCTCCTTTCTGATTGCCTTAACCAGGACTCCCCTTGGGCTCCCTGACTTCACTGACACCATGAGCCTTGTTTGCAGTTAGTGCCAAAAGCGTGCACAGAGCATAGAACATGCCTGTATCATGGGACCCTCCATCTGGTGACAGAGAGGGCTGCCCCAGTGCCATCACTGAACAATGAAAGCCATGTCATCACACTAGGCTTCCATCTGGCTCAGAAAACTCCCTGGCTACCTTCCACTCTGCTCCTGTCAGTTCTGTCCTGGTAACATGCTGGGGCCAGTTTGCCTCCCTGGCCGAGCTTTGTCCCTCCTCTTGGCCATTGTGGCCCAGCCTGGGGGCTGCATGGTGCTTGGCCTGAGGCAGGACAGTCTCTGCCACCCTTCGACACCACCAGATGGGTTTTCCCCAGCTGGGCAGCAGCTGTGAGCCTTGTATTGGTAAGAAGAAAAGAATCTGTAAAACCTCCCTTCCATGTTTGACTCTTCTTTCCTCAGGCTACCAGTCCTGCCGAGAAGCTGTGGCTGCATACTACAACTGCCCGGAGGCGCCGCTCAAGGCCCAGGTACTGGTGCCAGCCAAGGCGCTCCACGGCAGTGCAGACAGGCTGCTGCTGCCATGGGGGCCCCACCCCAGCTCTCCCTCCCTGCCCAGTCACAGGACTAAAGGCTAGCCAAATCACCTTGTCCCAAGGTGGCCCTCCTGCTGCTCTCATCCCTTCCCTGAGCTCTTCACCTGCACCCTCCCCAGGAGGAGGTTGTGCTTTTCACCAGCTGAAGTTTTCCTGCTTTCAGTCAGGCTTTGGCACTGTCTTTTTGGCTGAGAAGCTCTATGTGGCAGAGCTGAGCCTGGATGTTATGTCACCCCTGTGTGTCTGAAGTTCTTTAGAGTGGCTGTGCTTCCCACTGACCTCTCTCTGCTCTTTGCAGGATGTCATCTTAACAAGTGGCTGCAGCCAGGCCATAGAGCTTGCCTTGGCAGTGCTGGCCAACCCAGGCCAGAACATCCTGGTGCCACGGCCTGGCTTCTCCCTCTACAAGACTCTGGCATTGTCTATGGGGATAGAGGTCAAACTCTATAACCTCTTGGTAAGTGGTGGCAGGCCTGGAAGGGGCAGCCCTGACGTCACTCCTCTCAGAAATACCCTGGGAAGTGGGTGAAGGTGACATGAGTAACCCTGGGTGCACTGGCACACCTGACCTTGTGTGGCAAGTCCAGTTCCTCGACTTTTACTTCCCCTTCTCTTCACTTCACTAGCCAGAGAAGGCCTGGGAAATTGATTTGGAGCACTTGGAGTCCTTGGTGGATGAGAAAACAGCTTGCCTCATTGTAAACAACCCATCGAACCCCTGTGGCTCTCTGTTCAGCAAGAGCCACCTCCAGGAGATCCTGGCAGGTGAGCCTGCCCCTGTGTTTCTGGGGCATGGTTGCAGTGTAGTGTCTGTCCCCATTGCTGGTGTCTCAATCACTGCAGCACCATGGCCCAGGGCTTTGCTTCTGGCTGACTCCTCCTCAGGAAAGAGGGTTTGCTCAGTGCAGAGGTGCTGTCTTATCTAGGCAAGAGCATGCAGAGTATGTGTCTTCCTCAAAAGCTCTGTGTGACTTGGACTGCTCATTTCTCCCCTCTGGCTCTGCATAGGGAGTGTTCACAGCACCCTGTGCTTGCTGAGCCCTGTCCTGACAGAGAGGGCTGTGCTGCCATTCCCCACCAACTGGAGCAGAACTAGGCTCAGTAAGGGCAGGGATCCCAGGGTCAGGCTCTCCAAATGAGCAGTCTGTAGGAGGAAGATAGGGACCCTGTGCCCTGTGACAGAGCTTTCCTCAGAGCTCTGCCAGGCCCCGCAGCAAAGGGCAGGTCTGCTCCCATGCCGGTGGAGGATGCAGGTGGCCAGGCTGAATGCTCTGTCTTCCACAGTGGCATCCAGACAGTGTGTGCCCATCCTGGCTGATGAGATCTATGGAGACATGGTGAGTGTCAGTTCAGTCCTTTGTACTCCCAGTGCTGCCTGTCCTTTCTGATACACCTAATCCTTGGCCATGGGAGCCAGGTCTCTAGAGGTGAGGGACAGCTCCATTCCGCTGTGCCTGGGTCCTTGCCTGGAGTTCCCAGTCCTTTGGTGCACAGTCCTAGGGGAACCTCTCATATCCAGCTCCCTTCCTCTTCCTGAACTGCTTGCTTTTATTTGTGTGCACTTACCATGTTCCTACTTTGAAGCTGTGAGTTTTCACCATTGATTTCCCATCTCTTCCCTGCATCCTTTCTTGTTAAGCCTCATGCTTATGCCCAGTTCTCACAGTAAGAGGCAGGGACAGCCCTAACACAGTCTCTGGTCATAGGTGTTTGCTGACTGCAAGTATGAACCCATTGCAACTCTCAGCACCAATGTGCCAATCTTGTCCTGTGGCGGCTTGGCAAAGCGATGGCTAGTCCCCGGCTGGCGGATGGGCTGGATCCTAATTCATGACAGGAGAGACATCTTTGGTAATGAGGTGAGAATATGTTGCTGTCATGGCAACAGACTTGCAGAGTCTCCAGTAAGTGGATCACCAGGTCTTTAACTGATACAGGCAGGTACTGCTCTTTTGCCCTCACGTGGGTTGTGCTTACCCAGTTGTGCTTACAAGATTTCTGCCTCTCTTTCATGTCCCTTCCTCCTCCATCTGCTCCTAGACATGGCCTTCTACCCACATCTACACTGTAACTCACTCCATGTCTCTGCTGCTCGTTAACATATGCCTTGCCATTTTTCTATGCTTCCAACTTCTCAAATAGATCCAGTGTGCACTGAAAGTATTGCATGGCTTATCTGGCATGTGGAGTCCATGTGTGGTGTCAATGTGCTCTTACGTGGTTTCTATTAAAAGTAAGAACAAAGCACCTTGCAGTGCTGCCAGTACTTTGGCTATTTTTCAGCTGTGTTACAAGGACAACCATCTACTGCAGTGACCTTTCCACCTAGAAGGCTCTCTGCAGAGGAAGAGGGAGAAGAGAGGACCAAATGAGTGAGCAGAAAAGCTAATGTTGCTTGTCCTTATCTGGCTTTGAAAGTGTGGATTGTGGGCACAAACCAAAGGGAAATGCAAAGTTGTATTTGGAACATCTCTGGCTTTATTTGCATTATCTGTATTCCAGCCTGAAGTCAGATTGGGAAGCTCCAAAGGTTGTCTCTGTTGACATTTCAATCTGCAATGGAAGAACAGAGAATGACACTGTAAATAGTCTGCTAAGCCTAGCATACAGTCAAACAAATGTTCATTAAGTACTCTGTGTGCTCACTGAAGAGAAGGGTGTGAAAAGCTGTAGAAATACAGGAAGTGAGCCTTGGAGCTGTTCCCTTCCTTTAGGGAAGCATCATCTAAGCTGCAAGTATGATGTTTTCTCAGATCAGGGATGGCCTTGTAAGACTGAGTCAAAGGATCCTAGGACCCTGTACAGTTGTCCAAGGAGCACTGGAGCGTATCTTGAACCGAACTCCACCTGAGTTCTACCACAACACCCTAAGCATCCTCAAGGTAAGCAGCCTGTTACAGATCAAGAAGGTTCTGTTCACAGATTGTTTGGAGGCAGTCCTTTCTGTCTAGTTCATCATTCTTCCTCTCCTCACTTGGAGGTGCAGTTTTTTCTGTGGTAGGATGACCCAACAAATCAAATTCCAGCAGGAGACATTGTAACAGGCAGAAAAAGCCAGCTGTGATAAGTTTCAGGCAGCCTAGCTCTGCAGCTGGAGCTGCTGACCCAGAGGATGGAGTTTGGCACTGACTTGTTGAGCTCAGCTCAGTAACACCTGCTGTACTCAAGGCCATGATCTCCCATGCTGTTTGCATTTGTTGTCCCTTTATTTGTAGTAGGCAAACCTGTTCATAGTCCCAGTCCAGAGTCTAGCTTCCAATCACTGAGCTGCTTCCTGGAATTTCTCCTGTTTTGAAATTTCTCCTTTTTGCTTTTCAGTCTAATGCTGACCTTTGTTATGCTGCCTTATCAGCTATCCCTGGCCTTCAGCCTGTGAGGCCTGCTGCAGCCATGTACCTGATGGTAAGTGAGGGTCATCAGCACTCACACTAGGTCTGGTTGCCAGAGATAGTCAATATTTCAGATTAGTACTTGCCGCCAGGTCTCCGTTACTGTGCATTTTCACATTGCCCTGTGTGGTAAGTGCATCCTTTGGTCACTTTAGAAGGCCAGAATATGCTGTTCACTGTTCACAGAGCAGAGGCCAGTACACTTAACCCACTTGCTCCTGCACAGAACTCCATGATTTGCACTTTGCAAGACAAGGCTGTTTTGCCTGGTTATGAAGCCAGCTGGCAACCGGATGCCCATATAAAACAAGGCAGATTATCATACCTCCTGTAGAAGATGTAGCCTTCTTCACAGTAGCATGCCTTTCTTCTGCCTGTGGTGTTGCCTCTTCTTCTGCCTTTTCCCATGCCTGTTTGCTTTGAAGTTTATAATGTCCTGAAATTTCCTTTTTCATCTCATCAGACTCGATTGGGACATTTATAACACTTGAATGTATTTTTAGGGGTTTTTTCCCTTTTATTTTGTTCTATCTCATAGTGTCTCCAGTTTTTCATTCACTCTTAAAATGTGGACTCAGAACTGGACAACATGCAGTGTCTGTCTTACTCATTTCTGTAGAAAAATACTTACCACTTGACTCTGTTTCCAATTCTACCCTGAGCTACACAGTTAATTTTGCTTATGCTTTTTATGTAGAGGCACAGCTCTAAAATTCTTTCACACTTACTGTATTTCTGCAGTAGCTGACTATCAATTTCAAATTAAATCGTGTTTATTTTTGTTTTCTGCTAGGTCTGTCAGAACTTCTGTAAGCCAACTATCTCTCAAATTATCTGTTTAAGAATATTTTCATGAGATATTTAAAATCTTCTTTGGTTGTAAAGGTCAGTCTGGATGGAACCCTGAACAAGCTGATCTAGTGGATGGCAGCCCTGCCCATAGTGGACGCGTTAGAACTAAATAAGCTTTATGGTCCCTTCCAATTCAAATAATTCTAGGATTCTATAAACAAAAGGCTAGAATAGCACTGTCTTTATGTGAGAGATGGAGAGCTGCCTTCTTTCCAAATACAGGAAAGAAATATTTATTGAAGATTCTACCATTTTCATGTCATTTAACCAATTATATCGTTCTACAAGGATTTATTTTGTTCATGATATTCTAGACATTGCTATATTTATTTTTATTTTAAACCAAAGCATTAGTTTTTTTTTTCTTGCATGACAGGATTATTAATGCGTATTGAGTTCTCTGCCAAACTCTTTATTTATTCCTTTTCACTTCTAATTCTAATTCCTGTGTCTTTTCTATCAGGTGTTTTTTTACTGAAGCAGCATTTAACTGAAATTCCATCTTTAGGTAGTTAAGGAAGGCTTTTTCAGAGGCCTGGTTTTCATTTATATGTTTGTGTCTTGCATCCCAGGCAGCCCAAATCATGAGCAAAAATTGAGGGCAGACATTTGCACTTGACTGGGAAGTCACTGAGCCGTGTGTGTAAACAAGGACACTGTAGATAGTTTTGGTGCCTTGATTGCCATGTTACATCTGCTGCAGGTGGGGATTGAGATGGAGCATTTTCCAGAGTTTGAAAATGACGTAGAGTTCACCGAGCGACTCATCTCGGAGCAGTCTGTGATCTGCCTGCCAGCCACGGTGAGCCTAACACTGAGAGCCCCTGGGAGCTGCGAAGCCAAAGCTGTAGGGGTTTGAACCCTGAGCTCTGAGAACAGCTGGGAGCTGTGTGTGCAGGTGCCCATGGTCTGTAATAGTGTGGAGGAGCTGGCTGTCAGCTCCCTGTGCTGTGTGTGGCAGTCTCTGGCTCACTAACAGCCCCCAGTCAGGCTGCTGGGATATTCCCAGCTCCAGGCTTGCCCGATATTTCTCAAGCTGGCAGAGCTGTATCCCTGAACTCCATATACTCCCACATCTCCTTGTGAAGGTGCTCCCTCAGAGCACCCTCTGTTCCTTTCCTCAGTCTGTTTCCAGTTCCTCACCCCTGCAGACATAGGGAGGGCTGAGGACTTCTGTGCCTTACATTCGGTTCCAACATGGGGTATGGACAGGGCCTTAGATATTTTCCTCTCTTTGCTGGCTCCTTTCTGCTCATTCCCTGCACAGTCTGGTCTGCACAGGTCACTCAAAGCCCTCTGGCCTGTGCCCCTCACAGCATCATGTCTACACAGATGGAGATGGAAGATTTGCTTGGAGCAGGAAAAACGGTCTAAGGGAGCAAGAACCAAGCCCTGCTGTTCCACATTGACCAAATTCATGTGCTGATGCAGCTCATGGTGCCAAGGCAGGGCTGTAAAACTGGCCCTATTCCAGGTAATCTGCCAGCTTCGTCTTTTCTCATTGCAGTGCTTTGAGTACCCAAACTTCTTCCGCGTAGTGATCACCGTGCCTGAGGAGATGATCTTGGAGGCCTGCAGTCGCATTCAGGAGTTCTGTGAGATGCACTACCAGGGTGCTGAGGGGGCTCAGGATCTGGAGTGTGACAAGTAGCTACAGCTGGCCCCCTGCCTCTGTCAGGCCAGACCTTGTATGAGGCAGCAGCCAGGCAGGCAAGGCTGCTTCCAGTCAGCCCCACCCTGCCTGTAAGCAGTCACTGTCCTGCTGCTTCACTTTTTGTGCTCCACAGACTCCTCAGCATTATGGAAGGAAGATGACACTTCTCTCTCCTCCTCCACTAGAGCTTGCACATCCTCTTGCTTCCAGTCCCCCATGTGTCTGTAGACTCAGCATCTGTGCCTTGTCTTGGTCTGTGCTACCTGTGAACCAGCTGCAGGCAGGGGCAGAAGGTTGTTCCTGAGCTGGGCCCTGTGGCAAAAGCCCTGTTGGCCTGTGGCTCCTGTGCTGGCCACACTTCCCCTTGGGGAGAGGAGAAGGCTGCTGTCTTGGAGGATAAGAGAAAAGTACCCACATCTCACTTACCTATGTTACCTTAGGAGGCCAGAGCTCTTTATACTGAGCCCTTTGTGTGATAAAGGGAGTAAGTTATTGTAACTTTTTTTATTAATAAAATTTCTGACATGGCAGACCTGTACTGTCCTACTGTTGTGCTAGGTTGGGTTTGGTCACTGTGTGGGTCACCTTTGCTCCCTCATGGCATTGCAGGGCCCCAGGCATGTCCCTGCCTGCCCTATCTGTCAGCATGAATATAGTGAGAGTGATTCAGACCCCCAAAGAAGTCTACCAACCCAGAGAGCAGGAGGGCCCTGCAAGCTTGACACAGACTGGAGCCAGCCCCTCCTGCCCTGATGATGTTGGCAGCTCGCTGAGGCACAGAACCATCCTGTCTGCACCTTCTCCTTGGCCCCCACAGCCTCCCCCAGTGTGCAGCCCAGCAGAGCAGAGGGGTCTGTGCTTGCCACTGCAGGGAGGCCACTGTCCCCAGGACTGGAGCCAGCCATGCCTAGGTACTCGAGGCTTGGCATGCCTTTCCTGCTGTGGTGATGAATCATGGGGTGGCACCCCAGGGCTCGTGCTGTGCGTGGTGTTTGTGACCTGCCAGTGGTACCAGGGTTGCTGATAGCTGAATACGTCAGCTCCGTAAAGCAATAAGGAACTTGTGGCCTGTTGTCTGTTTATTCAGTAGAAAAGGGAAGAGGTGATAATGCCCATTGCAACAGGTGTTCTGGTGAGATGCTCAGGAGTAATTTCTGGGTTTGCCAGAGGAGGAGCTTGTGGAGTGCCTCACATTGCCACCTTCAGCTCTGTTCACCTGTCCTCCTGTGGTTGGGATCCACAGCTCAACCCTGCCTCCCCAATGACAGGAAAAGTGAGCTAGCTCTGGATTACACACTGAAAGTTCTGCCAGGTTCTATAACTGTCTAATTGTCTCCCCTTACCTTGCCCAGTTCAAAGTCTGGGTGCCAGTACTCCATTAGAGGGGAGGGCTAAATGGGAATGATAGCAGTGTGTGAAAAGGTCTTTGACATATCAGCTGAGTATCCGTGCTACATCTTTTCCTTTTGAAGAAAAGAATCCTGGAACAAAAAGAGAGGAAAGCTGGGGCTGTGGGTGAATGGTACACAGCTTCAGAGATTTCATGCTACTAGACCTTCAAATAGAGCTGAATAACCAGAGCTGCTTAAGAAAAAACATTGACTAGTAACAAGCAGGGTGGTGTGTGAAGGGTCTGTTGGACCAGGAGGCCCTTACAGCATGATGTTGCTGATTGTTACGCCGTCTGGAACCTACTACAACTTTCAGGTGCCATCTGCTTCCTTCAATTCTTCTCCACGTACCTTATGTTCTGTGGCTTTAATCCCCGTTACTAATAAACAGATCCTGGTTTTAGAGAAAGCTGATCCTTTGAGATTGCTCTTCCTTCAGGAACCCCTTTTCTTTCAGAGTCCCCTCAGAGATGTCTGTTAACATGCAGATATTCTGCAATACTTAATACAGTCCTGTTTCTTTTTGACCCAGCAGCATTTAAATGGGAAGGCTGGGAGAGCCAGAGACATAGGCGCATATATACCTCATAAATCTCAGAATATTTAGATTTCTCAAGGCCACATCCTCCATTGTTGTCTTTTGTAAACACATCACTGCCTTTTGACCACACCTAGGTTTTCCCTGATGCAATAGCAAACTAGCATTTAAACCACAATTGTACTGGTATCATTTTTCAGGTATTAAACTCACAGATGCTTTGCGTCATAGTGTGGGCGTAGCTTAGAGCACCCTGGTAACTCTGTGCCAAAGAAAACCCCTTCAGCATTGAGATCAAGGAAGAAGTCAAGACACGGGTCTGAATCTGCTCTTTGGGGGTGCTCAGACAAGATCTGCAGAGCTTTAGCAGAACTGCCCCAGTGTCCTTATAATTGGTTGTGGGAAAATAAGGGAAGATTGGCAAGGAGGATTGTAAGTAGACTCAAGTGTCTTACAAATGAAGTGTAGAAAAACACATATAATATACTAACTGTTGTTTTGTCTTGTGTACATAGGCCTATCTGTACATAGGCCTGTGCTAGACTTAGAACCACCCCATTGAACATGCTTGACATTTCTGCTTTGCTGTAGTAAAGGTCAAATCTCTGGGCCTGTAATAATCCCTGATATGCACGAGAAAACAGCAGGTTTGGTGATCCTTGAGCATGGACTATACTCCACAGTGCTGGCATCCCTGTTTGTGTGCCTCTCCCTGGGCAGGATCCTCGCTGCTTTGAAGATCCCCTGGTTGGCGAGGTAATGGAAATAAATTTACATGCATTTCATCTGTTTTTGTGGTTGTTCCTGCATCCTGCCTGTGCTGGCTCACACATGGATCCACAGCCATCCTTCCTGTCTTAGCTGGGCAGCAGCAGTGATATACCCTGGCATAGGCTTGCATTGTGCATCTGCTCTTTTCTGTGTTGTCTGGGCTGGCTGTGTTTAGGATTAGGGTGATTTACTTCAGATATGGGGACTGAGGGGAGGCAACCTCATGCCTAGTGCTGTCTTTGGGAAAGAAAGGAACTTCTCAGCTTCAAGTATACTAGTCCTCAGCTTCTAAAGGGGATGGCTACAGGTTCAGCCCCGACAAGGAAACTGGCACTGCAGCAAACTGGGACAGATTGCACCTGCAAGCAGTGAGACCCAGTTCCCCCAAGTGCTTTAGGAACCTCAGTGTAGCCTGGCTCCTGGCTCTGGCCTCAGCCACTCCCTCTTCCAGTAGCCCTGATGCCTTCAGCAGGCCTGTAGACCAGAGGGGTCCCTGAGGGTCTTCCTGCCTTGGGGCCATGGCCTTTAGCTGCAAGAGCCTGTCTACACTGGCCTGCTCTCTACCATCATGTAGCCTTGCTGTACACCTGCAGTGGGAAGATGTGGTTTTCACTGATTTGGACCCAGGATGGTTGCAAGGAAGCAGTTTGGGGGATGATGGTGGAGGCCCTGGTGAAGCAAAGCCCAGCCTTTTACGGGAGCTCAGGTAAGGCTTGAGCATTGCATGGCAGTAGAACTCCAAGGGAAGGTGTCTGTGAAAACCTTTGTATGTGAGGCTTAGCACATAACCTTGTTCTTCCAGGGCATGCTGCTCTGTCAGGGGTCAAAGGACCTGCCCTGCTCTGGTGGCATTACCCACCAGAGGCACATAGAGGTTTCCACAAGCATGAGAAGTTGCCAGGAAGAGACTGTGGATATAAGGGGAGGTGGCAGCAGTGGGCTGGGAGACAGCTCTCACTTGAGGTGACTAGGAGGGATTTTGTAAACCAGAGTGTGAGTGCAGAGGAGCTCTGCAGAAGGAAGGCTTAGCATGGTGAAAGTCATGCCATTGACAGGACAGCCCCACAAGACACATCCTCAGCAGGGCTCCAGTAGCTAGGAGGCACCTACCAAGGTAGATAAGCATAACAACTGGTCAGAACAAGGCTGAGGTTGTATGTTCTACACTAGCCTTCAGCCTCAGTACCCAGCACTGGGAGAGCCTCCTGAGAGGCAGAAGCACTGGGAAGTTCCTCATGGCTTGGCTGTCTAGCATGGGCTCTTACAGTGCTGGGAGCTCAGATCCATACGAGCCCTTTGCTTTGTCATATATTGTCCTTGTTTTCCTTATTTGTCTTGGGTCAGTGTTCCCGGGAACTTTGCCAAAGCAAAGAGGTGTTGCAAATAAGTCTGAATGACTTATTTCCTGGATACCTGACGGAAGTAGTTGGTGCTAGCACAAGGTCTTCTGCACTCCAGTGCATTCCATGGGCTATGCATATTTCAGGTCTGCTTGGTGCTGTTGTTTCTCTCAACTCTAAACTAGCTGTTCTGCTCCAACTTCAGTTCCTGTGCTATTTCAGGCTGTAGACTGCCTATGTACATAAAGAAGGCAGAAGCTGACCAATTAAATGAATTCAAAAGTTGAACAAATACTTATTTTTTCTTACTATTTTTCCCATTTCTTTAATGTGTTGGTAAAGTATTATGTGGCCTCCTTCTTTCTCTTGTTTTTTGTCATTTTGCTGTTCCCCCACCCCTTGATATTAGAGTGCTGTATTACAATGAGGACAATAAATGATATTGCTCCCCAGCATGATACCTTTGAGATGCAGAAAATGTGAACTATCCCATCACACACCTGAAAGTGATAGAGACTTTGACAGCATGATTACCATTAGCTGCTTTAGATATCAGCCTGGTATGAGTTGTGTTCCTCAGGGCATATAAGAGCAGATATGAAAAACTTGTATAGCTTGAAGACTGCAAATAGGGAGAAATCACTCATTGTGTCTCTTGATTTAAAAAATTGTGATTATACCAAATACAGTTCTTATAGGTAGGTTCACAGCAGAGGAAAGTAGTTCTCACAACATGCAGCTAAATGTACCCATGTTGCCAGGAAATCCTGTTGATGCCAAAAGTATCTTACATTCAAAACAAGACTGGAAAAGTGAGTAGAAAAATGTCTAGGTGCTGTAAAATGCAAATACAAGCTTGATCTGAACTGATTTTAGACAGCTTCTGTGTCTACTCACAGACACACTCTCCACTCTTGTCACAGCCAACAGAAAGAAACAGGAGTTTCCAGGGCATCACTCACTAGCTTCTTTTGGACATGAGAGGTGAATCATGTACTCCAGATCCATGGCTTCAGGGAGAAAATGTTTTTCTTTTCTCTTCCCTAGGTATCTCCTCTAGATGATGGCAGAAGACAGGGCATGGAATTAGTCCATCCTTACAGCTGATCAGGTTTCACTGCCATAGGTATGCCTGGTTCTCTCATCACCTGTCAGAAACATGCCCTCAGGCAGGGAGGGCATCTCCAGTGTAAGCACTGTGGAGTTAAACTCTAGTCTATACCATTGGCATTACTCTTCAGCCTACTTCTATTGCTGCTGCACTGGGTTAGGCGTGATCTGTTTATGCATGCTTGGGAGCACAGTACATGTTGCTTACTTCTTCAGGGGGTAAGAAATACAAAGTGTGATTGCATGGGCAATTCACAGAGCTCATTAGTCTCTGAGTCCACTGAGGGAGGGTAGAAAATAGAAATATGTCATTCCCTGAACATACTGCAACAGGCCTGTGTCTTTCCTGTGCTGAGGACCCCAGAGCTGGATGCAGTATTCCAGATGGGGTCTTGCCAGAGCAGAGAAGAGGGGAAGAATCTCCTCCTTCGTTCTGCTGCCCACATTGCTGCTGACACACAGCCCAGGACATGACTGCTTTCTGCCAGAACACATGGCTGGCTCATGTGAAACTTCTTGTCCACCTACACCCCCAAGTACTTCTTAGGGCTGATATCAGTCCATTTTCCACGTGGCCTATATTTGTTCTTGGGATAACTCTGATCCCGTATGCTTCTGCTTTGCATTGTAAAGTTTTTGAGTCAGACACATGGAGAGCATGATGTTTGTTTTCAGGAGCCGGAGATTTCATCCTTCATGTGTCACAACGTGCAGGTCTCAGGAAATACAGTATGCCAGACCAGTTTGTCCTCTCAAATCTCAAATTCAAGGAAGAGCACATTCTCCTTTGTGCAACTGCTCATACCACAGAGGAAATTCCTTGTGGAAAGCTCAGACAAATAACTGGAATGTGGCATCTATACAAGTAGAAAAATCTGCTCAGCCCTTCAACAAGATAACTGTACAGTAGTATTCAGTGCTGTCATAAAGCATACATACTGATGCCAAGGGACCAGCAGATCTTGGGCAAACTACATACAGCTGGAACAGACGTTTTGATACATCTCTGTTCATGTAACTGTTGGCCAGGGAAGAATAATCCTTCAGGAAGAGCCACTCAAGTGGTGTGGCCTTTACAAAGGTTTTCTAACACCTAATGACATAAATCCCGTGTGTGAGTGCTGGGCTTGGAAATACATAGCAGAAGTCCAGGTTGCACTGAACACAGAGCCCTACATGGACCACTGCCAACTTCTCACCTTGTTTCCCAGCCCAGGGTTACCAGGGCTTGACCATCTGTGTTTGCAATGCAGCAAGTGAAAGGGAACATGACCTGCCCCATTCAGATTTTCCCTCCTGCTGGAAGCACCAGCCTTGCCCAGACTTTTTCTTTTACTGTCTCCTGTACTCCACTTGCCCTGACAGCAGCAGTGAGGTCCTTGGGAACACAGAGAACACAATTGAGAGGTCTCTCTCTTAATCTCTCCAGACTGTATGACAGAATCTATGAGATCTGGAATAGGAATGACTCAAAGCAACTGTCTCTGTGTGGAAGTATTTCTCTTGAGCCCACTGCCTCCCTGTTTCACTGCTTTACCTGGCACAGCCCCATCGCAGCTCCAGCACCCTTGTGAATCATTAACAGGGTAAGTTCAGCTGCTCCTTTCACAGCTTGTCCTTTCACACAGTTTTCTTTCCCAGCCCCCAAATGTTTAATTCAAACAAGGTACAGAGAAAGTAAAAAAGATTTTATGTGAATCTGCATCTGATGACAACATGACAAGCAGCCAGAGCAACAGTAGGGAAGTATGCCCTATCTCTGCACTCATGGTGGGCAAGCTGGTCCTCTTTGCAACTTGTTTGTCTTCTGCTCTGACACTCTACAGACATCCCTGTTCCTGCTCTTACAGGCAGCAGTCTTTTTTGTGGCTTGAAATAGGAATTAAAAGTATCTCTCAGTCTCTTTCATTAACTTTCTGGCCCTGTTCCTTTACTAGCAGCACCTGGTCACTCACACCCCTGCAAGAAACTGCCATTTCCATACTTTTTGCTTAGTGCAGGGTGGAGTTTTCTAGGTCAAGGCTGGTCCAAGTAGGCGGGCAGTGTAGAGCAGTCGGTCTTAGAGCTGGGATGTACATGAAGAGGGCAGGAAAGGGCAGGCACGGGTGTGTAGGAGACCCCAGCATGAAGGCGGAGCACCTGCACATGTGAGCACAGCGGTGACTGCCTGGAGGCGTGTGTACCACAGCAGCGAACTGGTGAGGGCAGCTTTGCTTGAATCAGGTCTGCTGGTGCTTCAAGAGGACTTGTTAAGGTGAGATTTTCAACCGTTTCTTGGTATCTAGCATGGATGCTCTTGATGCCAGCAAATTGTGATGGTTTTCTGCAGACAGAAGCTCTGGGTCTGGCTTAGAGGGTAGTTCCTGCTTCTCCAGACAGTCTTCTCAGTGCCCCTGCTCAGCTTTTGCCACTAGTGACAGTCATGCCAGCTGCTCACCTCTGAGTGGGCAGATGACTTCTAATTCTGCAGAAACTGGCCAGGCTAAATGGAAGCAGCATTTGAAAAAACTCTGAGCAACCATCAGTGCCATCAAAGACCAGTGACTGGAGCTTCTGTGGTGTCAGATCCTCTTTGCCATTACAGCAATGGGGAACCTGCACATGTCTGGAGAACTCCCTCAGACTGGCAGCACACTCAGCATTAGTTTGCACAGCACAAGGTGGTTTTGGGCTGTAACTGTCTCACACCTGCCAGAGACATGTATGTGTTCAATAAACCTGTAATCTGGGGATATGGTGCCCAATGCTAATTGTGTTCCATGGGTACATTTCCCTTGGGCTGCTTGCTGTTTTCTGTAGTGCTTGCTCTGCCAGGATGGAGCTTTTCCAAGGTTCCTGTGTGTTTCTGGAAAAGCCTAAGACTCTGCTTATTTTTTTTGAAACAAGCTGCTCAGGAAGTATTTCCATACCTTTGCTGTGGGAGATGCTAACATGTTGACACTGGATTGTCAAAAAACACATATTGTATTTTTCAGTAGTTTCTGTATTGTATCCTTTGTGCCCTAAGATTCTTCCAGCTCTTTCTGCTCTCAGCCAAATCTTGGCTCATCTCTGTGCGCACACAGTAATAGTGTGCTTTTCTTGTTCTGCAGCTAAGATTGTCTCAATCATTCTGGGCTGATCTTTACTTGGCAGATCTGTGAGGGCTTCATATTTTCACTTTTGCAACATGAAATTAACCCAATCACTGCTGATGGTGGATGTTTGCTGTAGAGAACATGTGATTAAGCTGAAGACCTTACTTCAGCAACATCCCATCTCCCATGATTGAGAAATACAGTGGTGAGAAATAAGGTTATATAATAGTATTTCTCTCATATTTGGGAATGTATGATAGTATGATGCTGCTCTTTCATTCCTCTTCATCAGGCACACAATTCATTTCAGTCCTTCTGCTCTCTGTGGAACAGACTTGTGATGGCAACAATTATCACTATTTCTATTATGAGTGAAGAAGCTGTTGAAACTGTGGTCTCACATGAGGTAATTTCTATCAAAAGTAGTCACTCTATGAAATGAAAATGACTAAAACATCCAGCTAGCCCACCCTGATTTCATTCAAGATAAAAGTATACTCTCGTTTCCTGAAAAAAACCTGATTCCATTATCATACTCAGGGAATTCACATGTAGGTTTCCAAAGAAACAACTATTTCTGTGGTTTTAAATCTGCCTGGGTATCTACCTTCATGCCATTGTTCATGTCTTCTCAACAGAGTTTTTAATCAATTAATAGCTTCTGGTTATATTCCAGGAACTCTGTCAGGAGTTAGAATAACTATATTAATGGTGCCAGATGGAAGTGATATCATCAAAGTTCATTTGGAAGCCAGGGCTTTTGGTAAACACTGCTTGTATTCATTTGCAAGGAAGAAGCTGATATATCATTTATTTTTACAACACTTTGTTTGCAGCTCTTTCTAGGGCTGGTCCAGATAGCAGCATGATTCAGCTCCTTGTCAGACCTGAACACCACATGCCATTTGTGTAACCAAAAAAAATCAGAGGGCTTCTTGACCAGGAGACAAGAATGATGTGGTCCCTCACTAAACATTACTAAAGTAAAATTCATATTGAGGTAACACCTATTGGCAACCATCAGACTTACCCATTGGGCTAGGTATTATCTTTACTCTGAGAAATTATATAATTGCTGCCTTATAAACCCTAAGCTCGACACAAATGCACAGCAGGTAACTTAGACAAGCCAATTTATGCATGTATGTTGGAGGCTCAGATTAATACCGTCCCTCATTGGTTACATGAAAATCTAAACCATCAGTACTAGAGGAACTGAAATCGTGGGAGGAGGCACCCCCGTGCAAGTCTGAAAGCTTTGCTGCAGAGAAAAATTGAGGGAGGGCATAAGGAGGAGGTTAGGGAAACTTTGTGAGCATTCATAATTACTGTGGACCCAGATGACATGGCAAGCAGTGTCTGCATTGCAGCTGGTTGAGTCATTTTATACCTCTGCTGCTTGAGTGGGGGGCTGCTCCTCTGCATGGGCATAGCTGCTTGAGTCTGGTGCAATTGTGGACTGCACAAAAGGAGTGTACAAAGCTGTAAGGGCCTGCACTCAGATGCTGCTCTGTCCGAGATTAACATCTTGCCCTAAAGGCCCTGCTCTCTCTGTCCTGTTTTGTTGTGCATTTCCCTGGAAGGACTAGGAACCAGAAAAGTTTTTTCAATTTTAGTTCACCTTGGAAAATATAAAGCATCTGCACTAGCAAGAGAAGTCTGCCTCCACTGTGGCACAGCTGAACTGCGAACCTGGCAGATGGTGATGGGGAGCTCTCCATGCTGCCTGGGCTTCAGTGCTGCCCAAGGAGCCTGTCCCCAGGGACAGCCCATGCTGCAGACACCCAGCTGGTATTTCAGGCACACTCAGGCACTGCTGGGGAACGGAAGGAGGGAGCACAAGACAGGAGTAATTCCCAAAGTGTGCTTTAATGTACTTTGGAAAAATTTAATTAGTTCTTTCTGCTTCAGATCCCATCTTCAGTAGTGTACCTCCTTTGCAAAAACACCTCGTGCAGTGGTTGTCACAGTGTACAGTACTACACCAGTTGTCACAGTACTACACTAGTAGTGTGGCAGCTTTCCAGCACCCTGTGCCTGCAGAGAGATGCACAGGAGCCTGATGCACCACATCCTGCTTTTTTCATCATCTTGTGATGCTGGATTTCCTCTGTCTCTGCAGGTCCCTTGCAATCATGGTGAAGTCTAGAAGAGTACAGGTGCTCCTGATTCTGGTAGTTCTGTCCTTCCTTCTGATCCACTTCCTACCCTGCAGCAACAATGTCCACATGGAAGAAAAACCTTCTCCTGTCCACATCCTCATTCTCTCCTCCTGGCGGTCAGGATCCTCCTTCACGGGACAAATCTTCAGCCAGCACCCCAGTGTTTTCTACCTGATGGAGCCTGCATGGCACGTTTGGGTTAAGATGTACCAGAACAGTGCCAAAGTCTTACACATGGCAGTGCGGGACTTAGTCAGGTCGGTCTTTCTGTGTGACATGTCTGTGTTTGATGCTTATATGTCTAGCCAGAAGAAAAAGTCTGATTTATTTCAGTGGGAGACAAGCCGAGCCTTGTGCTCCCCACCTGCCTGTGACTCATTCAGTCGCAGTGACATAATCACTGCAGGCAATTGCAAAACAATCTGTGGCAAGTACCCATTCAGCAAGGTGGAGGAAGCCTGTAAAACCTATAGCCACGTTGCCATCAAGGAAGTTCGGTTCTTTGACCTGAAAGTTCTCTATCCTCTTCTCACTGATCCATCCCTGAACCTCAAAATCATTCACTTGGTACGTGATCCTCGGGCTGTGTTCAGGTCCCGAGAGAATACAATGGCAGACCTGAAACGTGACACTAACATCGTTGTGGGGTCGCAGAAGACAAAGGGAGAAATGGGGCCCTACAACACAATGCAAGTAATCTGCAAAAGCCACGTTGAGATCTACAAGGCAGGGAGTCAGGCCGCTCCAAGCTTCCTGAAAGACCGGTATCTGCTGGTTCGCTATGAAGACATTGTCAGAGACCCGTTAGCAAGGGCTGCTCAGATGTACAGGTTTGCAGAACTCCATTTCACACCAGAGCTTCAGAAGTGGGTCCACAACATCACACATGGGAAGGGTCATGGAGCACAGGCCTTTGATATTGGGTCGAGAGATGCACTGAGAGTGTCCCAGGCATGGAGAAAGACACTTCCTTTCAAGAAAATAGAGAAAGTGCAAAATGTGTGCAAAGATGCAATGGATTTGCTGGGCTACCGGCTTGTTCAGTCTGAAGAAGAGCAGAAGAATATGTCTCTGGATCTTTTGTTTGCCCAGAACTACTCTGAGCATCAAATTTTGAAGGCAGAAAAGCTGGTCTCTACACTTACTGTCTGAAGGCTGCAGAGTGCTGAACTGTTCACTAGAGCAAAAGAGGATAGAGGTACAGGCACAGAATTGTAGGAGTGTGTGCATGGATGCGCATGGATGCAAGGACAAGTGGTACAAGAACCCTGAGTACATTCAGGAGAGCTCTCAGCAGCACAAGGTCGCTATCCAAGACCCCTGGGGATTAAGCCACAACGGAGGCTAAAGGAATGCAAGTTTGTTTTCCAAGTTAATTGTTTAGGTTGGAGCATACAGAATGCCAGAGGAGTAGGAGCAAATAGCAGAAGCTCAAACCTCCCACAGACCACAGCTGAAGACTAGGGAAACCACATAGAGCAATTGCACTTCAAAGAAGATGAAATATAAAAGGAAGCTGAATGAAGAAAACATTACTTGACATGCTACCATGCAGGATATGTGGTGCCAGAAAAACCACGAGGATGACCAGACATTTGGTTTCTGGAAAGATGTTGGGTTTTGTGGTTTTTTTTTTTTTTGAATGGTTGAGTTTTCAAGTCCAGTTTTCCTTTTGCTCCAACTCACGTGGCTGAGTATCCAGCCTTGGTGGCAAAGGTGAGGAAATGTTTGTGTTCACTTACTGTATAGGGGGAAAATGGAATAAACCTGCTGTTACTGAAAATAAAAACTCCTGGGCTTTCATGTGGGAAACCATTTCTGAGATTGTGTGAATCCATTTATTTTGTAGCTGAAATAATTCTGTCTTCTAGCTTTCAAACCCAAGAACAGTTGTTTTACTGGGAATTCCCACAGTCCACATGGGTGGCAGAAGAATTCATGCTAAGGTTGAAATCCTAAAGACAAGATAAAGACACAGATTTCATTGGCATATAAACTGAGAAGATAGGTTAGTGGGAGTGGATTGAAGAAAACAAGAGAAGATCAGGAAGTTATCCTATTGAAATATTTGGTGAGAGTATTTCTTGTCTTGGAGCACAAAAAAATATGTTTAATAGACTATGCCATTCTCCACTGTCTCCATTGGAGATGCCATTCTCCCACCTGCAATGGGAATATATAGTTCAAACCTGAACAACAGAATTGTTTTCACCTCATTTAAAGTGTTCCAGAAGACAATGAGAAAAACTTGCTACCAGATTTGGGGAGGAGTGAAATGCCTACAGATACCTATCTCTGAACAACTTCTTTCACGTGTAAGATGCAGAGTCCCTTTAACAAGCATCTACAGAACACTTGCTACCTTAGCAATATGGGTATCTGTATTTCTAGAGCTAAACCCCTAGGCTCTGAAAAGGGCAGGATATTGTATTATGGAAATAATAGTCTTATTTCTAGGGATCTTGTTGAAGGACAAAATCCATGCTGAGCAGGCAGCACTGGCATCATGGTACTAAGTTCACTGAAAGCAAGGTATCTTCCTTTACACCGTGTTTATGCAAATTTAGGGCAGGCAAGCTGCCATAGAGAAGTGGCAGTTGCACTGCGCCCTTTTACAGTCCCTTTAAAATAGACCTTAACATATTCAGCTAAAGGCAGCTAAAAGCCCATTCTTACTGAAATAGTAAAGAGCTTCCTCCTACATGTGCCATGAAGCTGAATTCTGAGCAAAAATAGATTATTTTCAGTACACTGCTAATTATCTCTACATTAACCAATGTCAGCTTGAGTGGCTTAAGTTTTATTATGAATCCTTGTTTTCAGTGGACACAATCAATTCTGTGTATCAAGTGTTTACCTGAATGAAAACCTTCACAGTGGTTCCAGTCAGTAAAAATAATGACATTTGAAAAAGAAATAACATATGATGCATTTCCCTAATGTACTGTTTTGAAAATTACTTTCACTTCTGCCTCCTAAGCTTAATCAGAGAAAATGCAGGATTGTTGATTTCAGTAAATCTTTATTACAGTCCTTTAGGTATGTTTTCTCAATACAACAATTTGTAAGATTCTTTTTTCTGGAAACAGCAAAGTCTGGGGCCAGTCTGGTCACGTGAAAATTTAAAGTTGTCTTAATGTGAGCAAAGATAACTTAAAATACTTTTTGGAGGAGGAAAAAAAAATTCACAAAACCCCCCACAAAATGTCAAAATGTTGATGAGGACATGTAGACCTATGACTATGTCCTTTGGCATATGCAATAAAGATCACAGAAGTCCGTTTAGAAACAAACATTAAGTTTACATTGTACAAGTTTAGAAGAGACAACTCTGTTTTTATATCAATGAAATGAAAGATGGAGAAGTCTCCAGTCAAAAGGAAATTTAAAAGCTGAGTCTGTGGTATTCCTGTTGCTCTTCAAACTGGTGCATGCCAGTTTTCATTGGTAACTCTAGTCGTGAAAGCACAGAAATTAATTGATTTTGGTGAATGCTGGCTAACTCTAAAAGGAAGCAAATAGGAAATACCCAAATTCCAGATGATAGTTTGCAGGCCCAGAATTTCTGGCTGTAGAATTGTCTTTAACTCAAAGTTCTTGTATGTGCATTGCCACTTCGCTCACTTTTCCAGGTATACAAATATTGCTGCTCCAGGCAATACTAGAAAGAAACTACAAAAAAAACCTTCTGACCTTTTATGATAGTTCAGAAACCTGATATGAACACGGAAACCCAAACTGTCTCCAACATGTTGAAAGGAACAGAACTGTGTTGTAGGTAAGACAAAGCACAGAAAATGAAGATTTTTATAATGGGGAAAGACAGAACCAGAAGTAGAACCATATGATATGGTGTCATCTCTGGGTCCTCCAGGTTTTAACCTGGTAAAGGAGACCTAGACCTAGGTGTATGCACAAGCAAGTCAATCTGTGGATAAGCAGTGCCTTCCAGGACTTCATAACAGATGAAAGAGGGCAACCTTGAGTAAACTGTGGTCTTTCCTACACCTACAGAGTACACCAAGCACACATGGAAAGATTCCCAGAGTTAGACAATGTGTCCATATGGCTCTACAAAGGCAAAAACACCATTTGTGGACTCAGAAGTTTGCACTCCACCTCAGACTAATTGCCCCAATAAGACAAACTCACTCTTAAAATAAGTGTTACTTAGAATTATAAAAGATAGAGTAAATCTGACAATTTCATATTGCAGCTATGTAACGTGTTCTACCTCTCACTTTGAATTCTAGAGCAGTTTTGCAAAAAATACCATTGCAACACTATGGTGCTGCTGAGATGTGTACACAGCCCAAGTTAGAAGGGGAGTTTTCAGCTGCAAGAGGTGACAGGTCTGCTGTTCATGAACCTGGTCATCAGCAATCTTGGATATCAAACCAAGCTGGTAACACTTCTAATTAAAAAAAAAAAAAATTATTACTTTATTTGCTATATTGTCTTGCACTGTTTTATTAAGTGCTTCTCTGGTTTCCACATGAATCTAAAATAACTGTTAAAGTCTGAATAGCATGACTATGTCAAATAATTCTCAATTTTTCAGTCCAGTGAAACACTGCATAGTGCTGTTTTAGCATTTATTTGGTTACGTTAACTCCTCAAATAATCAGTAGGTGTTGCAGTGGCTTCCTGAAACAGCAGTCTCATTATATAGTTTTTATTTTCAGTATAATTTTAATTTGGCTTAACATCAGCCATTTCCCAATTCACCTTCATTTTCTGAGTGCCACAGTGCAATACACTAAAACCCCAAAATCTTAACTCTTTAGAGAGGTTTAAAAACAAAACAAAACAAAACAAAAAAAAAACTTAGCCTTCATCAGCCTATTTTATTTCACCAAAAGAATGAATTCCAGATTTTTAGGACTCACTTCAAATAATATTAAAATAAAGGACCAGAGCACAATTTCAGGCTAAAAGTTCCGAGTTTTTCAGATTATGATTGTATCCTAGCAATGGTGTTCTTTGTCAAACACAACTGAGGTGATAGATACATAACCTCTGATCATTCTCTCTTAACTTTCATTTCCTACTTCAACTACTACTTATAGCCCTGAAAGCTGGTGTACTTTTCCCAGCTAGAATATATGGCTTGGTCCAAGTGTTACTTTGTTTGGATTTAAGCAGCTGCATCTCTTAGATCTGAAGAGATGCAAAATAGGCCTTTTCATATTAAAAAATTAAAGCATCTGTGAAACTTCAGAACTTTGATCCAATTTTTCCTGTGTTTCCGAAATGACTATTAAATTAATGCAACTGTACTAGATCAGTAACGTCCTCTTGTTAACGCTCTCTAAACACTATCCGCTTTGCTACATTCTCAACTCCAAATTTGGCTATCAATTTTTTTCTGACATGTTCATCATTCTTTTGCAATTCTAAATCATCCTCTCTGCTCCATACAGGGTACCCATCCAAGCGCCGCCCTGTCTGCAGAAAGTATGAAGTAGCCTCCACATCACCGCTGTTTTTCAGAAAGGCCTGCGTAACAGTGAACAAGTCCACAGCAAACTTCTCCATGAAGTGCTCCATAGTTCTTACTACCTGTCCCACCTCACTGGAAGAAGAACAAGTCCTTTTCGGTCTTTCTTGACTTTGTAACTGAATGTCAGGGAAAGCAAAGTCCTCTGGCCCAGTTTTCAGATCAGACGCTGTTTCTCCTGGGGACCTTCCCACTCCATCCTGCGTAGAAAGTTCTGCAACATCCAAAGATTCACTTTCTGACTAAAAGTAAGAGAAGTGGAATCAGCAATTAGACATGGTATTTTCTGGGAAATCTTTTATACTCTTACTCTACAGTATATTAAAACATATAATATATATCAGAAATTACTAGGCATAGTAAAAATTAGTGACTGAAGCAAAGCCATATCTGTTAATGAGGCTACACATGATCACAGAAATGCATGAACTATAAGGAAAAATTTGAACAAACTAAGCATAAAAGGCAAAAGTGTTGATGCAACAGCAGGATCGTTTTTTGCCTGAGGTGAAAGGATGACTTCCCATCACATAAACCTCCTCATGTTAACTTCGGCAGGGAATCAAGAAAATATGAACCAGTGAGGCACCATTTATCGCAAACCACGTAGGTGACAGCTTACAGGAAGCTCCAGTTTAGCCACAGCAGAAGGGATATCGCGGTGCAAACTCATTTCATGTGTTAATGGTGAGTTTCTATTGTGACAGTGGGGAAGGCCATCCCCAAGCCCTGCGCGCAGTGGCAGCTGCGGCTCCCCAGGCCGGCCCCGGTCGCTCACCTCCGTGCTTTCGAACTCGCGGTTAGCTGCGGCGAACAGACCTCTGATCTGCGCGGGATCCTCCGTCTGCGGGGGCTCTGCGGAAACACGCGGGCATCGTCTGCCGGGCCTCAGCGCGGCCCGCGCTCGGCGCCGCCGCCACGCTCCCTCGCCACCCCGCCCCGCCGCCGGGGCCCCCGCTCACCCCAGAGCCGCGGCCGCAGGTGCCGCAGGTAGCGATCCCGCATGGCCTGCCAGCTGTGGCGCGTCAGGCCGCTCCGCTCCAGCTCCATCCACAGCGCACAGCCGCTCACCCGCACCGTGCCCTGGCCGCGCGCCGCCCGCAGCAGCGCCGCATCCTCCGCCTCTGTGAAGGCCAGGCGGCCGCGGGCGGCCAGCAGGAAGGGCTCCAGCGGCAGCCGCTGGTTGCGCTCCACGCACTCCGTCACGTACTCGGTCGAGACGGCCCCGTCGGGAGCCGCTTNNNCCTCAGCAAAAAGTGAGGGTGGGCGGGTGGTCAGGCGGGGCTGGGCCGGGGAGGTGAAGGTGAAGTGTGTCCAGCTGACCCGGTGTGTGTCTCCATGCTGAGCCCCGGCGCCGCGCGGCTCCGCAGCTGGGTCTGGAGGGCCGCGCCCGCGCTCCGATGGCAGCAGGCGCTCCATGACCAAAGCAGGTCGGTGCTTTGCGTCCGCCTTGGCCCGCTTCTTTCCTTATGGAGTCGTGGAAGGCGGGGTCAGAAGAGCGGCGGGAGGCCGAGGGTCGTGGGGGAATAGACTGGACCGCGACGGTGGCTTCGGGAACCCTGCGTTACTTCGGAGGGAGTTTGCCTTTTTCACTTATGCTGCCTAGGGCTAATACTCTTACGGATAAAATGGAGTGCGTCAAGTTCCTTGAGCATCTAGGCGCGCGCCCTCAAGGTCTGTCTAAACTATATTTAATTTCGCTTTAACTTTCTCTCTGTATCACAGGGGATGAACTGAAGAAGTTCAAAGTAGAGAATATTTAAACGTGTTTAAGAATTATTTTGACTATTGGGAAAAGTAAGAGAGGTGACCGGGTTATTTATAGTTAGATTTTGGCAGAATCCTGCCAGTTGCTTCCCTGTAGAAGTATTTGAGTACTTGTTGCATCCGGTTTGCTTCTCTTTTGCAGTGAGCTGAAGAGACGTTTAAAGGCTGAGAGAAAAACAGCTGAAAAAGAAGCAAAGCAGAAAGAGCAAAGTGAAAAGCATTCAAATAAGCCTTCCTTGACTTCTGAGGATAATGTTGGTACTGATGAGGAGAGCTTGGATCCAAATGTGAGCATCTGGTCCCATGCTTTTTAGATGTTCTGTGAATAAATCTTACTGACTTGCATTAGATTTTTTTATTCATGGGTAATTAAATTGTTAAAAGGGGAGAGATATATATTGCTACATTAGGGCAGCTGCATTTTAATTCATATATTGAATATTTAATAAAATCGTTTGATTTTGTTTGTTTCTGGTGACAGCAATACTACAAGATCCGTAGCCATGCAGTCCAACAGCTTAAAGGCTCCAGTGAAGATCCCTATCCCCACAAGTTCCATGTTGACTTAGCTCTCACCGATTTTATAGACAAGTACAGTCACCTGCAGCCAGGAGATCACCTGACAAACATTACAGTGAGAGTGGCAGGTAAAAGTTTATCTGGGATACAGAAAAATGCAAAGTCTTAGCTGCTTTTATTGATGGGTTGGTCTTTTTGGAGTTTTGCTGATCTCTTACTCAGTCATGAAGCCTTGTAGCAGTGTTAAACTGTTCAGGACGTATCCTTCAGACTGAGTGGGCCTGTACAACATCCCTTGCAACTATAACATCAGATTGTAACATGGCTTCCAGGACCCAAAGTTTTTACGGTCTTTTTTGCACTAGTTTTCATTTTGAGACTTAAGTGCTTCTCTTTCACAGTCAGTGAATAGTAAAGAGCTGATGATTCTAAGTGATAGTTCTGTGGCTTTTGCCCCTGTATCCTTTCTGCGAGGAACTCTTTTCCTGTTGTCTAGCATACTTTGTTATTTAGGTCGAATCCATGCAAAGCGTGCTGCTGGTGGGAAACTGATTTTCTATGATCTTCGTGGTGAAGGAGTCAAGTTGCAGGTCATGGCGAATTCCAGGTAAGTAGAGGTATTACCAGTAGCATTCTAAACTGCGCTGCATTCTGGGGTCTAGATATCTGTATTTGTGTATTCTGTTTCATGTGTGGTTTGGCTTAGGCAGCCAAGTAATGTTTGGCTTCAGATGTTGTGGTTGACTTCCTGTTAAAATAACTTTTTTATTTATATATATATATATATTTACATGGATTTTGTCTTGTGAGACACTTGAGGACATTTTGGAATATTGAATTTTGAACTAACGTGGTTACATGTGTTTTTCAATTACAGCTTCTACAGATCTGAGGAAGAGTATTTCCGTGTTAACAGCAAGCTCCGTCGTGGAGACATTATTGGTGTAGAGGGGAATCCTGGAAAAACAAGGAAAGGAGAACTGAGTATTATTCCTTATGAAATCACTCTCTTGTCTCCATGCCTGCACATGTTGCCTCATCTTCATTTTGGCCTCAAAGATAAGGTATTTTTCATACCTGTCAGTCTTGGAGGCAATTTGACAGATCATAGAAAGATGTGGGTTGGAAGGGACCTTCAAGATCATTTAGTTCCAACAGCCCTATCATGGACAAGAATGCCACAGATAGGTCTGAATAGATAGTGTTTGTTTGTTCGACCATCAGTCAACAAAGGAATATTCGTTCTGTTTATGTATTTTTTCCTTTGGCATGACAGTTTTATCTAGCTTATTCTAAAGATACATGTTCTTTTCAGGAAACCAGATATCGTCAGAGATACTTGGATTTAATTCTTAATGATTATGTGAGGCAGAAATTTATAACCCGTGCAAAGATCATAACTTACCTTCGTAGCTTCCTAGATGAGTTGGGCTTTCTTGAGGTAAGGCATGAGTGTTTGCTTCTCGCTGCATACTGAATGTGTTTACAACTTCTTAGCTTCAAGGATGTTTCATATTCAGGCTCCTATACAAAGTTCTTACAGAACTGACAATAATTGCCTTGGCATGGTGTGTTTTATCAGCTTAATGTAGTGGGAGCAATTTCTTTCTTCTCTTTGTAAAGTTATTCATCAGTTGGTGAATTTATGGCTTGGGAACCTTTTATCAAGATCATACTCCAGACTACTGCTATCCTTTCCATATTTCAGCAAATTACAGTGAAAACAACATCTTTGAAATGCTGTTTTGCCTCTGGAGATAAAAGCCAGTTCTATGTTCTGTAGGCAAAATTGGATTGTGTTGACCTAGGTGCAGGAAAATGCACCTTGTTGAATTTAATTTTCTGCAGTGTAGAGAGAGGATTTTGTGCTAATGCCACAGCAGTATTCCTGGTTTTGATAACATGAACCCAGCAGGTTCACATTTGTAGTAAATATGAATGACTCTTCAGAGCAACAGAAGAATTAAGTCATTTGTTATTATTGACTGCATGGGAACAGTGCAGTTTTGTTCAGTGCACTTTAGTTCAGAATTGTTTTCATATACTGCAATGCCAAACAATAAGTGAAATACAGATTTTTCATGAGAACTAGGTGTTTTGGTTGGTCGGTTTGTCTGATCTATGCATTTCTGGCTTGGAAGTGGATTTCACAAAAACAGGGAAATTTTTTTTGCTGTTACAGGTTGAAACTCCTATGATGAATGTAATTCCAGGCGGAGCTGTGGCAAAACCATTTATCACATATCACAATGAACTGGATATGAATTTATATATGAGAATTGCTCCAGAACTTTACCATAAGGTAAAATGCAAGCCTCTCATGGCTAAGCTTATATTCTTCAAACCATATTAAAAAAACCAAATGTAGCTAAAATGAGGATTACTTTTGAAGAAGAAAGGTGCACTTGTCTCATGAATGAGATTTGTAAGATTGTGTTGCAGTTGCATGTGTTTGGGCTCTCTTACATTCTTTTGAGGAAGTGTATTTACTAGAATTTAATTTTGTTTAGATGTTGGTGGTTGGTGGTCTGGACAGAGTATATGAAATTGGGCGTCAGTTCCGGAATGAAGGAATAGATTTGACTCACAACCCTGAGTTCACAACTTGTGAATTTTATATGGCTTATGCAGACTATCATGACTTAATGGAAATTACGGAGAAGTTGCTTTCAGGTGAAGTATGCAATATTATTTAAAAATTAGTAAATCTCTGGAAGAATTGGTTATTATGTAGCATACTCTTCTTCTAAACACCACATTCCTTTTGTAGGGATGGTGAAACATATTACTGGGAGTTACAAGATCACTTACCATCCAGATGGTCAAGATGGACAGGCTTATGAGATAGATTTTACTCCTCCCTTCCGGCGAATTAGCATGGTGTATGATCTGGAAAAGGTCTTAGGAGTGAAGTTTCCATCAACTGAGTGCTTTGAAACTGAAGGTTAGATGATGAGTATGAATGTCCTTTAATTCTCCCTAAATGGAAAGTGGCCAAAAGATTGCAAGCTCTCAGGCTGCAGTCTGTCAGCTGTTTTATTTGAAGTAGTAGTAACACATGGGATTCCTTTTCTCTGGTTTTGTTGGTTTACTTGAATCCAAAAAGAAGCCTTCATTCCTTGCCATCTTTGGCAGGATCTGACTCTTTTGCCCCTTTCTTTGTTGAGCATATGTGAAAGGACATACTCAAGAGGCTTAATGTAGGGAGTTCTTGATCTGTTGAAGACATCCAGCTTTTTGCTTCTTATTTCTTCTCTCTTGTGCAGTTGAGTTTCCACACCTGTAATTGTAGCTTGGGTGTATTATTATTTGGGGCTTTCTTCAAAATGTGATTATGGGCTATTTTATTCCTGGGATTGAGAGACATATGGAAACAAGTTCATATAATTTATAGTGATTGTTTTTCCCCCCAGTTCCCTCTTCTCTCCCTCCCCAGCCCCCCAATAAATAATGTCCAGCAGTTATGTGGTGTATGCTTAACTGTTGCCAATTTCTGAAGTATAAAATTACTGCTATTTTACTGTAAACAATTAAAGGCAAACACTGTTTTTGTAGATTGACATTTAAGCTCATGTTTTCCATGATGTCAACCGTTGAGATCTTACAAGTCCATTCTAAGAAACGTTGAAGGATCTAGTAAGAACAAAAAATGGTTGTTGGGATGGCTGTTCTAATTTTTGTCTGCAACTTCAGAAACTCGCAGGTTCTTTGATAACCTCTGTATGGAGAGAAATGTTGAATGTCCACCTCCCAGGACAACAGCCAGGCTTCTTGACAAAGTAAGTAAAGGTGCTGTTTTTATAATGTTAATGTCTTTGAGGATCTCTATCAATAGAAATCTCTTAGAAGAACAGGTTTAGCTGCACCAGGAAAAACATGCTGCAATGCACTGCAGCTTTTGTTGTATTACAGTGAGAAAACTTGCTGTGTCAAAATCTTTCATGTCGACTACACCAAAATGTAGTTTACTTATATCTGCTTAACTTGAGCACTAAGGGATTTTAGCTGGGTAACTGGTTTCCTGTGGTTAAAACAGATTTGCTTTATCTTAGGTCAGTTTTGTCTGTGACATGTGTGCATCTGTATGTAGCTGGCCAAAAGGATAGGAGTACCATATAATTCTATTGGCTGTATATTCCTTTGTACCCAAATACTGTCTGATAGCTGTTCTTTTGATGCTTTTCCTATTGGCCCTTAGTGCAATGTGCAAATTGAATTATTATACAGCTTTGGTGCATCATTTCTCCTTACTAGGATGCATCCTCTGTTGATGAAGACATTACCATAACCAGAAATACTTTAGAAACTCTTCAGATTTTTGGTACCTTCTTCAGGAGCAAAAGCAAGAAAATTAGGGTGCTTGGTGAAGGCAGTGCTGGGAAAGTGCATAATTGTACACTGCATAATTGTTTTGCTTTTGTTTTCCCAGTTAGCTGGTGAATTCCTGGAAGTCACTTGTATCAACCCTACATTGTTTTGCTTTTGTTTTCCCAGTTAGCTGGTGAATTCCTGGAAGTCACTTGTATCAACCCTACATTGTTTTGCTTTTGTTTTCCCAGTTAGTTGGTGAATTCCTGGAAGTCACTTGTATCAACCCTACATTCATCTGTGATCACCCACAGGTCATGAGTCCGCTTGCCAAATGGTAAGAGTATGACACACGGTCAGTGTGTAGCTCAAATCTTCTACCTCATTAAAAAAAAAAAAAAGTTACATATGTGAAAACAGAGATTTTGATGTTGTGTACTAGTTGTGTACTAGGGAATTCTAACACAAACCAAGATAGACATATGTTCCTGAGCTGTGAAACCTATCATCCAAGGAAGAAGTGTGTCGATGCTTAGTACTTTGAAATTTTGACTGCTGTTAGTGCTAAGTGTGAGCAATGCCCCTAAGTAATGTATGTGCTGTTTGCTTCTATAAGTATGATTATTTTAAGATATGTCTTTTTTGTCTACTTCACATAGGCATCGTTCTCTTCCGGGCCTAACAGAACGCTTTGAACTCTTTGTAATGAAGAAGGAAGTGTGCAATGCATACACAGAACTTAATGATCCTTTCCGACAGCGTCAGCTTTTTGAGGATCAGGCCAAGGTATAGTGTCTTGCTGATAGTGAATATAATGCAGGCATGTAAGCAAGGAGTACTTCCTGTGTCTGTCCCAAATATGTCGTTAGTACCTACTGCTGAAAAGAGTTGTTACTACTCTGAGCGAGTGCTTCTCACTCCAGTGAAAGCCTGTCATTAAAATGCAATTCCTTTTATAGGAGCCTTGCTCTTTAAAGTAAACAAGGTCAAACACCACTGTTGATTAGGTATTTTAGTGCAACTTTGTTCTGGAATAGCTTCCCTTCTGTTCCACTCAAAGTACTAATCTGGGAAAACACAAATGGGCAAAAAGTTTTTTGTGTCTTTCCAAGGTTGAAAGGTGTTTTTTTTTTTCTCCCCGGGTTAAGTATTTATGTAGTCGTACAACATTATACTTCTAGGTTCTTAAACAAATTTTCATGTCCACTAAGAGTTTGAATGCTGTGTAAGAAATACCTTAATTTCCTGAACAGAATATTAATATTTTAAGTTGACTCACAGAATAGAGGTGCACATAGAGAAATCTAGTATTATAAATCTGCAAGCGTAATAGTTCCCAATGTAAGCCTCCAAAAGGAGGGACTGAAACTCATTTTGTTACTAATTTGGTATACACATCCATGAATGCATGCTTGGTCACACGACTGAGGTCAAATGATGTGGTCTGCAGAAGTAGAGTTCCTGATCTTCATATTCTTTCTAATGGCTTCACAGTACCTGTGAGGTTGAAACAATTGTCAAAACCAGGAGAATAAATTTACATTTACTAACTAACTTCATAGTAAATTTCAAAATGTTCAGTCAGAATTAATAATATTACCAATTTCTTTAATTTTGGTCTGCTGTATATATGCTTGCTGCAGTTCTCTCATGATTATAGCCAGATTTTGCAGACATATGATTATAGCTATTGAATGAAAATTAGCCTCAAAATTTAGTGTTAAGGTGGAGACTGAGATGAAGGATGACAGTTTGCATTTTAGGATTTCAAGGAGAAAAATTTTCAGCAACAGTCTTTGCAATGTCTTCTTTGAACATGTGAGCAAAAATGTTTGCTGTTGTTTTGACACTTATTTTTGGCTTTTTTAAAATTTGAGATGGTTCGCTAATCTGTCTTTTTATTATTAGGACTTCTGTCCCTTGGAGGCTGTCAGGGTCAGGTGCATTAGTTATTACCATCTCAGTGTAGGGTTTTTTAGTCTTTCTACTTGAGGGGAAAAAAACAGCCGCTGTTTTGTGGCTAGAGCTATCTTGGGAGCTATTTTGCCAGTACAGAGGACCTCCAGAATTCTCTGTGTGCTGAGGTTTCTTTGTCTGTTACTCATTTGCTCAGCTCTATTGGGCTTTGGTTTCATCAGTTACAGGGCTGCTACAAATAAATAGCAGTACTCCCCCCTTTTGGTAGGGGCTAGCAGGAGTGGTAGTGTCTAGCTCTGTACAACTCACATTTTACTATTGATTTCCTCATTTAGGCAAAAGCTGCAGGTGATGATGAAGCCATGTTTATTGATGAAAACTTCTGCACCGCATTGGAATATGGTCTTCCTCCTACTGCTGGCTGGGGCATGGGAATTGATCGCTTGACCATGTTCCTTACAGATTCCAGTAACATCAAGGTAAGCATAAGCAGTGGAAATAGGATTCAGCAAGGCTGGCCATCTCTTCGACGAAACCAGTGCCTGACAATGCAGCTATGTGAGATTTTTTAAGACGCAGAATCCCACCTGGGAAAAGCTTCTTGGTGCCCGCGCGCAGCGCCGTGAGCGCGCCGCGGAGCCGCGACTCTGGCAGCTCTCGCGAGACCTGCGCGCGGGATGTGGTGTTGCTGGTCGGCGCGGCCGCTGACGCTCTCTTGTTTGCAGGAGGTGCTGCTCTTCCCCGCCATGAAGCCGGAGGACAGCAAGAAGGAGGCGCAGCCCGCCGAGGGCACCTCTGTGTGAGGCTCCAGACTGCCGCGGGCACCTCCGCGGGAGGCCGGAGCGCGGCGAGGGCACCTGCGCTTGCGCTTCGGAGCGGCGCGAACCTTCAATAAAGGCAGCTTTCTCTGCATCCGCATCCGAGTCTTTGTGCGCTTGCGCAAGAGCTGCCGCTCCTGGCCCCTGCCGCGCGCGAGGAGCAGCTGCGCGTGCGCGGGCACCGGGGCGGTGCTGCGCNGTCCCGGCGGGTAGGGAGGGGCCCGCAGGGGTTGTAGCCGGGGTGGCGGGAGCAGCGTGGGCTGCCTCGGGCCTCTCGCAAGGCGAAGGCCTCGAAGGGAGGCGGGCTGGGCTACGCCCTCAGGTGTGCTGCAGAGACCGCACCGGGACGGCGGCGTGCTCCATGCGGTTGATTGCTGCCTAGTGGGAACCGTGGGAACTCAGCAACCCCACCTGCTGCTGTACTTAAGGATTCTAGAATTGTTTTTTTATTTCTTGCGATTTGGAAAAAATTATTTCCTGTACGTAGCCCTGGAAGGAATGATGCAGTTAGGTCCTTGTTATTGAAAGGTGGTGCAGGAAAGTGTCATGCAGAGCACATGGTAGGGTTTGAAGAGATGGGGATTGTTATTCAAATGTCGTGATGGAATCCAATTCTGTGTAGAACCTGCACTTGAATCGGGAGCCATGTGGTCAGCTGATGAAATCGCTGGGTTATGTTACCTGCATTATAGGACCAGACTTCCTAAGCAGGGGAAGCCAGATCCAAACAGGGAGTGGACTTCCCTGGCAGCTGTTGTCAAAGTGGAATCTGGAGCCCAAAGAGAGGCTCTTTATAGTCCAGGAAACTTGCAGGGTAAGAATGAGTTTTGGGGATACGGGAGGGAGAGAAGGGAGGGGCAGAGAAGGTTTTTGATACTTTCCTTTTATTTCCTTTTTTAAAGATGCCTTTAAAAAAAACGCACACCCCTTCCTATTCCGTTTCAGTCTCCACCCAAATTCTTAACTCTTTGTGATTGTAAACGTTGTGATTGACAACTTCTGTCTGGAAAGAGGTGGTTTTAGTGAAACGCTGTTCTTCCCAAACTGTAAACAAGACAGTGAAAGCCTTCATTTGGATGTTCAATATGTGGTGAAAGTCTACACAGGACCTGAATTCCTAATATAAACTCTTGAAAAAAGGTGTTTAATTTTATAGACTCCTAGAAAGGTTTGCTCTCCTGTAACAGGTTGTGTTACTACATTTTGTGTTTCTGTTAGTTCGTCATTATCTTCTTTTCCCTTAGCGGCACTGAGTGTTGTCAGGCAGATTGTATCCCGTATTTATTATTTCTTATGTGCCTGAGGAATGCTATGACAGTGTCTGCTGCATGCTGTCTAGCATATCAAGCCTGTATTAGCATTCCTCCTCTGCTGTCATAGACTTTTCCTAGCACTGGTGCTTCTGCCTGCTGTATTCAGTTCTCGATCTGATACTGTTTCCTTGCTGTAATTGCATGATCTATCTGCCTCTCAGTGCATTCAGTTAATGTTGTTTCTTTTTCAGTAACTAAGGAAGTTGTTGCTATGGGAACTGGAACAAAATGTATTGGCCAAAATAAAATGCGAAAAACTGGTAAGTGTGGTGTAAAATTCAAGAAAAGACTACCTATGCTACCTTCTTTCTTGCTGGTGTCATAGAATCAATGAAAATGTCCAAGGCATTGTGCTCAGACTGTTCTGGATTGAAGCCAGAAGCATAAGGCAGACCTTCTTTCATCAACAAGAGAGGCACTTAGGGAGCCACAGTGACTGCCAGGAAGCCATGCTGCACTTGCTGCCTCAAAGGTGAATTAAGTTTCTATATCTGGAAATGTGTAGTTTAGGCCCTGAATCTGCATACACAAAGACTTCATAACTAAAAGCTAAACAAAACATAAGCACCATAAAATAATGGTGCTTTGGTTACCTGTTGTAGTCTCGTTTTGTTGGGATCTGATCCAAGAGATACCACTGCTGGAGGTACTAATGGGGTTTTTCTTCCTTGCTGCATATTACTGCTAGATAGCTTTAAGTGTTGTACAATAAATATATGGAATAGATACGTGGCTTCTCACAACTACCATTTCTTACTGTATTTTATAGGAGACTTTTCTTGCTCTGCGTGTCCATTTTTTAATTCATGATGTATCTGTCTCCTCTGCTAGGACAGGGAAGAAGCCATTGTAATGATGAATGCTGAAAAGTGGCTAAGGGGGAAGAGTGTTCCTGCATACATAGGTACAGGTCTTTCTACCCTCTTTAGACTTCAGAGGAGGACTAGACTGAGATATGAGAAAGGGTTTTGCCTGTATCTGGTTTAGGCTACTTCATGTTCTCTGTAACGTCCCTCATTTTGAAATTAATTAGTGGAGCAAAAGAGAAGAAACAAGATTCTGTATCTTAGATTTTTTTTGATGTTTCTTGTGATTTGGCCATCTCAAGGAGTTTTAATACAGACATTTTTCTGACTGATTTAGGAGAATTGATTATACTGTTTTACCACTTACAGCATAGATATTAAGGGTCTAAGTAGAAAATTGACTAGGAAAAAGTAATACTAGTTTGTTTTGCTGTTGTTTGTCTTCAGTGATCTCAAATTTAGAAAATATTCTCCTCTTATGATGACATTTTTAACTTGATGGTAGGTCATGTTAATGATTATCTGTTAGACAGTTGTAAACTTTCAAAACTTGTTAAAGAGGATTTCTATCACTTGACCTTTTATCCCTGAAATAAAAGATGATCTACAGCTTCTGTTCCTTTGCATAGCATAACAGGCAGATACTGTAGGAAAGCTGAAGATGAGATGTGCAAACTTAGTAAATATCAGAATTATTTGCATGAAAAATAGTTTAAATTGTAGGACATAGTAAAAAAAAAAAAACTTCAACCAAAAGCTTAACAAACACTTGAAATTTTCTGGCAGAATGTGTTTAGAGAATATCAAGATTTACCCTTATAAACAAAAGCCAGGAAGATTCTGAAGGATGGTAGTGTTTATTTAACTCAAAAGGTTTCCAGTATCAGTTGAGTTAAAATTTGGTATTCAAACAAATTTCTGACTTGCTGCAGACTGAGTACTTTTATTCTTAATTTCTGTAGGCTGTTGACCTCCTTTTTTGGTGGTTGGAAGTTTAAGTATCTTGCAATACTCTAAAAATAATGGTAAACCTTCAGATATGAACAAATATGGAGAACTGTCCTATGTTGAATTCTATTTGCTTTGTCTTTTTTTTTAGTAATGATTTAGTATTTGCATGTGGGTTTTGCTTTAGGAGACATTCTGAATGACAGCCATGCTGAAGTTGTGGCCAAGAGGAGCTTCCAGAGGTGAGGCATGAATGAAGTTTTACTCAATGCTGTAGCAGTGCTGTTACTCCATGCCACCTGAGGTTGTTGTGATACAAATCATTTTGACCTATTGCTGAAATAGCCAAATTTTGTAGCTTCAGATATGAGAATGTAGTGAAAGACTGCATTACTTCTGTGTGGGTGACACTCCTGATGTCAGCAGTATTTTAGCCTAATTTTTATACTTCTAGGTAGTGTTAAGGCCTTTTCATGAAAACTTATTTCTTTCTTCTTCTTGTGGAGCCTTTGTATGAAGAATTAGGATCTGATTTCATGTGACATAAATGTAGATCTGAAGAATGTTATTCAAGGATAGAATTTTTGCTCTTTCCCACATGTCAGTCCTCTTGTTTACATGGGATAAACTGGTTCAGGGAACTGAGCCGGGAGAACAGTAATTCTGCAGAAATTAGCATGTTTCTAGCAATTCGATGCCACTAAACTGAGTCTTGTAGAATCAGATGAGTTGATAAAAGTACACACAGCGGGAGGAGAGGACCTTATCTATACAGTTCAGAATGTTTAACATTAACTCCACTGAATCCAGCTCTTTGAGGTCTGTTATTAAGGTTCCAATTATGTGTTCATATTTATTATGTTGGATGCTATCTCTCTGTAAAAGCATAACTGATTGGCTCCTGATAGATTCCCATCAGGAAAGAACAGGCACTAGAGGGCATGTATGTTTTGTTGTTTTCTCATGCATCAAAAATTAAGTCAATGTTTCATGAAAACTTTCTGCCTAACAGGTATCTTCTCCATCAGTTGTGGCTTGCAGCTTCCCATCAGCAATGTATCTTTAGTCCAGGAACTGAAACTGGGAAATGGAAACTCAAACCAAATATCATATTTATTTTCTTCTCCAGTCATACCCCATGTGAGTATGCTGGAGTGAACCAAGTATATTGCTCCCACTTGTAGAATCTTTTCTGCCCCTTGCCTTTCTTTTATCTCTCTTTGGTCTGGATTGAGAGTGAGGCAGTAATTTATGTTACTGATACGTGCCCAAAGATGTGCTGGACTGGTCCTCCACAGATAGATTTGGCATTTTATCTCACTGGATGTGATTCATGAGAACTCAGTAACACTGATGTATTGCTCATTATACAGTGGAATGTTTCACTTTAAACAATAATAGCTATTATTTTCCTTTCCTGAAAATAACATACTTGTCAGAGGTCTGCCATATTGCCTAGTTGCTTTGCCTCAACCATTATCTCCTTGGATTAAAATTTTAGTAAAAAATACTGACATTTACCACCATTCCTAAAAACAACCAAATGAAAGTACCCCACACCCAACCAACAGCCACCCCCAACTCTGTGAAACAAAGAAAAAAAACCCAAACGAACACCAACAAGCAAACAAAAAAACCAAAACCAAGCAAAAAAGAAAAACAAGGGAGAAGAACCAACACCAACTCACACAAAAGTCCCCAGCAAACCAAAACCACACTCCTGAAAAACAGGGAAAAAAAGCCCCATTCATGATACATGACTAACTCCCCAACACAAAACTTCTTAGGGAATATAATGAAGCTTCTGTCATGGAAAACATTCTTCGTGTGTTTAAAAAATCCTGCACCACAAAGATGAAGATCTGTTGACAGAATGAGGGAATGCAGGCTCATGGTCTACCAATGTATTTGGCATCTTGATGTTACCATGCTCTCTCACTGGTGTGTTCTTCAACTGCTAGTCTGTTACAGAGCAAAGTTTTAAGAACTCTCAAAATATGCCTCATCAGTACTTCATAGACTGAGTTAGAGAATGTGCAACATTATTTTTCCTCGTTAGCGCATTTGAGAATAGAAATTACGTCTTCAAATTTAATAGTGAGAATAATTTCATCACTTTCTCACATAAATCAGTAGGCCTGTCAGGCTTACTTTACTTTGAACTGGGCTTCAGAATTTTGGTTCTGAGCTTGTTTCAGTGATGCAATTTCAAGTTTTCACCCTTGCTTGACAGATTATTTGTTCATTATTCTTTTGAGGTTTATATTGTTTGGTTAGATCAGACTGGTTTTCCTGTGAGTCTTCAGCACTGCTTGTAGTCTGTCAAATGCCTTTGTTACCTTTTGCTTTATAGATAGTAAATTTTGCTGTCTTGATTATTTCTTACATAGAATGCAGAACTTGAAATGAAGCATATATTGGCTCACATTTCAATGAGATTTGATTCAGCATTGCATAGGACAATGTTGTTTCAAAAATGTGTTTTCATAGTTAAGATTTCCTGAGTGCGGATCTGTGAAAGCTACTAGTAGTTGTAGTATTACTGGTATGATGTGTTCCAGTCACAAGGTGTTCTTTTGGCCAATTTTATGGTTTTTCTTTTTTTTCCAGGTGGAGATGCTTCTATTTTTCCAATCAGTGAAGCGGAGAATCAGCTTTGTAAGTCAGTGACTATAGGTCATGCAGCTGGACAATCAGCAGAATGTAGAAGTAACCATAATCACTTGTGTCCAGAAGATAAAAGGAAATCAGAGAAGATGGCAAGTAATCATATAATCAAGAGAATGAAAACTGATGATGGTGGTTGTTTTTCCATAATCACTGAGGACCTGGCTGTTCAGCATGAATCTGTGGAACAAGAAGACAACACAAATCAAAAGAGCTGTGAATGTTCTGCAGAGATGCAGACAGCTAATGAGGATACTGGCTTAGTGAGACCAAAGGTAGTAGATGTTCATAGAACTGGAGCAAAGTGTGTGCCTGGAGAGCTGGATGATGCCCGAATACCTGGGCTGGGGTACCACTGTGTGGGATTATTGCGAGTGAAGCCAGGTCGAGGAGACAGAACATGCTCTATGTCCTGCAGTGATAAACTGGCTCGCTGGAATGTGTTAGGGTGTCAAGGAGCACTTCTGATGCATTTTCTGCAGTATCCAGTGTATCTGTCAGCAATTATAGTGGGGAAGTGTCCATATAGCCAAGAAGCTATGCGGAGAGCAGTAATTGAAAGGTAAGTGCCCTCCTCAGATGGTGCGTATGGAGAAAGTGAGCTTTGGAGGACAACACGTGTCATACAAATAGTTCTGGGCCTCTCAGAACAAGAGGGACATGGACATACTGGAGAGAGGCCAGCACAGGGCCTTGACAATGCATAAGGGATTTTTAGCATCTCTCATGTGAGGAGAGCTGGGACTACTCAGCCTGGAGAAGACAAGGCCTGTGGGCATCTTACCAATTTGTATATATGCCTGAAGGGAGGTGGCAGAGGAAATGGAGCCAGGCTGTTTGCAGTGGTGTTGGTCATAGGATGAGACACAATGGGCACAAACTGAAGCACTGGAGGTTCCCTTGGAACATCAGGAAACACTTGTTTACTGTGAGGGTGATGGAGCACTGGCAGAGGTTGCCCTGAGAGGTTGTGAAGTCTCCCATCTTTGAGTTACTCCAAAGTGATCTGGACGCAGTCCTGCACAGGTGGCTGCAGGTTGCCTGGCTTGGAGGAGGGGTGGTTGGACTAGATGACCTACAAGAGGTCCCCTCCCACCTTAGTTGTTTTCTGAGTTATTGAGGTAGTTCAGGACACATAGTATGTGACAGCTTATACTGGTCAGCTGGAAGAAGACAGTTGTGTTACACTGGAGTGGCAAAGCTTATATGCATTTTCTTGGTGGTAAAAATTTGTCTGCTTCTTTAATCTCAGTTACATCCAAAATCTGATCTTTCTCACTGCTGTGAGTAGTAGAGCTTTCATAACACAACCTGTCACCTCAGGCAGATCTATGTGAGAGATGAAGTGCACTGCTGCAAAATGAGGAAAGTTATCTGTTCTGCAGTGGCCTTCTTTCTCCTCAGATTCTTCAGCTGATGGAAACTATCCCAGCAACAAGAATAGGAAATGGATATTTTTCTTACTTGGGAGGCTAAATCAGTAGAGCAGTAGTGAAGAATAAGTGGATTTGGACAGAGTGAAGGGAAAGGAGGGAAAGAAAAAAACTAGAGAGCTGAGCCATTCTTTTTAAGCGGCAGTTACTTGACCCGTTCATATGAAAGGTTTGGCTTTGTTTAGTAACTCCTTTTCTCTATACTCCTGCATCCTTCTAGGATGATTATAAAAGAGGTCATAAGTCTGTTAATGGAGAAACTAGTGATGTAACTGATGGAGCTTTCTGTATAATCCTTTCCTCATTCTGAAACACGTAACAAGAATTTCCTAGCCTTGTTAGTCCTAGTGCAGTCAGGCACTTTCAGACTCTTGGATGTGACAATGTGAATCTCCTGCTCTATAATTCCTGTGTAAATATTGTAGTGCTGCTTTTTTCCCTCATATGACCCTAATGTCATTCAGTATGCAACGGTAATTTAAGGTAACAAAGATAAGATTATAGATGGAACTGTAAGTATATTTGGTATGTTTTTAGGCTTTGATTATAAACCGTTAGGCTCATAAAACAATTCCTGATGTAATGCAGTTGACTATGTAAATACTTTGATTTTTTTTTTCTTTGTGATTGCAGAAGTATATTGCAGTTTTTGTCCTAAATACTTAATTGATTATAATAGCTTTTAACTAGACCTTCATCATAGGTTTTTTTGGGGTGGACAAGGTCCTAATAAACTAGTGTGGCTTTGGGATTTTATTTAATAAATATTTTTCTGAAGGGAAAAATGCCTCTAAACCTCCTTGTCTCACCTATATAACTCATGTTCAGTTCAGTCCTAATATAAAATAAATGTATTTTAGGTAACGAAGGGAAATTGTGCAAAATGATCTTGTTTGGGAAGAACATACTGAAAATCACTTGCATTTTTCCTGTGTTTACTTTAGGTGTCAGCACATCTCATCTTTACCAGATGGTTTTCTCACTCAGGAGGTTAAGCTGCTGCAATCAGATCTTCAATTTGAACATAGCCGTCAGGCAGTTCAGGGAGTTCAAACTAACAGCAAAACAAAACTTGTTCCTTGTAGTGCAGGTGAGTTAATTTGGGCTGGTTGTATAACTGTGTGCAAAAGTCTGGGTTTGGTTGTTTGGAACATCATTCCTTGCCAGTATACTAGCAGCAAAGTATGAAAAGCGAGAAATTAATTTCAGGCCATGACTTAATTGTTAATAATTAATAATATTTGTCTCAACCTATAGTTTCCAGTAGGGAGTTTTCAGACTGAATAAATGCTTGGTTGATGTCATTAAGAATTTATAATCTAAACGTAGACAGAAAATAACCAGGGGAAACAAAAGTTGAGTACAAGAAGAAAACAGAAGACTTATTGTTTCAGTTAGTTTTGTATTCTCCTTGGTAATGAACAAAAGACTTGCCATGCTGAGTTATGTTTGTAATTGTTCCAAAGATCTGTGAATCAAGAAAGAACACAAAGTAGTATAGTATAAAAGTTGTATTGATAGATATTTTAGACATGGCATTTTTTGTCGTGATGATGAATGAATGCTTAAATGTCAATGTGATTTAGCAACGTGGCCTCATTTGGAAAAAAAAAAAAGGAACTGCCACTCCATGTGTATGACTAAGCAGTTTCTTTAACTTGGACATGCTTGCCTTCATCTGTTGTATTCTTTTCTGTCTGAACCAGAACTGGAAGTTTTTATATTAGAATAAAGCTAATGATAAAATAGAATGGAGACAAAGGGTTCCTTAATAGAATGCACGTTTATTGAATTGGAGTTATTTACAAAGTGCCAGGAAGGAAAATAATTTTGTGAGATAGGAAACAAATTAAGAAATTTAGTCATTGAAAAATAGTGCCAGTTGAGTTAGCAAAAAAGACCTGAAAGCAGCTGTGACCAAATTCAGCATCTGTCTTTCTTGCTGTACACATCTCAGGTAATTTTATTAAATAAAGATGAAGGATGCCTTAGCACATTTTGGTTTTTTTTTATGCCAGGTGGTTGAAGGCATAAAAATCAGAATAAACTCTAAATTTAGGGCTGTTACACAGAGCATTACAAGATGCTTGATAGGAACATTTCAGCTGTTATTTTAAGAAATTACCTGTTCTGCTTAATGCTTTGAAGCTTAAGATAATTATGAAAAAGTTAAAGAATGGAAAATGTTTTAATTTTTAAATAAGTTTGTATCTGCTTGTCAGACACTGATATCCTCTAACCAGGTAAATTTTAGATATTTCACATGTGGAGGATTTAATTCCAGTCATAGGTATCTAATGTTATTTCATGTTACAGAGGATTGTAGTTTAGTAGAATGATACAGCATTGTACTTGGAACACTGTGCAAGTACAATTGACACTTAAAAGAATACAACAATTGCAGCATACAGCTTGTAATACAAGGGTGAGTAACATAAGCAGTCTTTGAGCATCTTGAATAACAATATGGTCTTTAGAGTGAATGCACATGCAACTAGTTTGCCTGTTAGGAACACAGAGAAGAGGGAGAATTTAGAAAACAGAAGCTGTCTCATGGTGGTAGAAGTTGAAGAACCTGCTCTTATGCTACGGAGGGACAGATTGGACATGTCAGTTTCTGTTGACACGCTGCTGATGCTTTGCTCGTTACTTAGAAGTTGTATGGTATGCAGAGTTTCAGCATTAAGAAGTTTACAGTCTGAGATGATTATAAAGTTCCCAGACTTGGGGTAGCGTTTAAGGCTGTTGGCTCTTGCTATCTCTTTCAACAAATCTTTTTTATTTGACTGCTAGCTAATAATGTTTTTCAAGTAAAATTTACAAATATTTGGTGTATGTCAGTCATCAAACATGAAACCACTTAGAGTATACAATAAAATAATAGCAGACAATAAAATGAGAAGGAAAACATAGAGTGACTGGTGCAAGTAGTTCAGGGCAGTATTTCACAGCCTGATGTGAAAATAAGCCATCTGACTTGGAAATTTGTGCGTTGTCCAGACAGGATGCACAAAAGAAAGTAGAATCCCCCTAAGAAACAGAGAATTACAAAGCTGAAGGCCAGATATTTAGAGGCATGGGTTGTTAAATGATTTAATTGAGATGAAAGCTCTGTATGGGAGGGTGTGTGTGTGTGTGTGTGTGTTTTCATTTTTTAAAATTAAACATTCTTTTAGATACTGGAATTCTGGCCCTAGAAAACCATGGTCCTCTTTCTAGTTTGAATTGTTTTGGGAAGCAACACATGAACAAATAGCATGAAAGGAACTGTCAGGTTCTGCTTTTGTGCTAAGAGCATCTCCCTTGTTCATAACAATTTGTGCTACAGCTATCAGTTGGAGTGCAGTCCCTGAGCAGCCTCTGGATGTCACTGCAGACGGCTTCCGCCAGGGAACAACAAAGAAGGGCATTGGGAGCCATCAGAGCAGGTGGGACAGTGTTGTCATATCTGTGTTTTATTTGTTAGCTTACATGCCTTCGTCAGCTCCTGTGATGTTGTCAGAGGAAATCTAGAGAGTGGTGAAGAAGGGGAGAGGTAGAGAGCAGGGGAAAGAGTCACTGTATAAGGGAGAGAGGGCAGTTGGAATAATGAAAGTTAAATGAGAATTAACAAGTTTATTCTATTTCTTTGTCACTGTTTAAAACATTGTAGATAATGATGGTGAGGGACTGAGATCAGTTTGATTTAAAAGGATGTTTACTGTTGAAGGAAACAGAATTTTTGCTTTGTATTTTTTTTTTGGTTGATGACTGTGAAGGAAATGCATGCATTGCGTGTTCTCTTTCTGGAGATTTCTTTTTCTTTAATAGTTAAGCCAGCTGTCCTGGATGTATGATCATTAAAAGTGTAGCTTTGAAACATGAGCTTCTGCCTTAAAGTCTGAAAATGTGTTGACATTGTGGCAGCACACTCTTAACATGAACATGTCACCTTTCCAACTGTCATCTTGGCACTGTGCTCTTTAAGAAATCTTCTATCAACAATCACAGTTTAAAGAAATAGTTACATATTTTTCTTGAGGTTGAGAGGAATTACTCATAAGCATCTGTAGACAAATTTCTCCCTCTCTATGTTGTCTTCATTTTAGGTTAAGTGGCCAAAATTATCATTGTTCTGTCGAAATTCAGCTTGAGGATTGGGGTTTGTGTTTTAGCTGTTGCCTGTTTTTACTACCAATTTATCAATGGTCATATTGTTCATGTTTCCCAGACATTTTGGGAGGATGATGACAATCCTGACAAGAGGAGAATAGCATAATAAGTACAGCTTAGACAATTCTTGTGGAGAATTTATTCATATGCCTGCAAATTGCACATTCTGAGCTTCTTGAAGTTAGGCCTGATTTTACTGAAGTTTATCCTGTATATCCTAGTATTTCCAAATTTTCAGTGGAAAGAAGAGGACTAGGAACTCTGGGGTTTGTGACCAGCATTGGTGTCTGGCGTATGGCTAACATAGGTGACCTTGGTGATTTTGTGCATCTTTTAAGACAGGTTCCATGTGCACTGTAGAATATTTATTTTTAATATGCAGTATGTAAGTATTCCAGAAGATAGGTGAAAGATTAAACAAACCAGCTAACCCCTTTTTCTCAGTAGGCTTAAATTTGTCACATAGCATTTGTGCATCTGCTCTAAATCTTCAGAGTCATCTGCTAGCTGACAGCACAAAAGTGTAAGAACTCAATTATTATTGAAAGATCCTCTTCTCAACATGTGCTTGAAATTCACTAAAACTTTCAAAAGTTATTAGAGCCTACAAGACTGTGTGATAACAAACATCTTGTTTCCTTAGGAAATCAGGATTAAAAACAATGTCAACGAACAAATAAACTGCAGTAAACAGTCACAAAAGGAACTTTTATAATAAGGAATTTACAGCCTTACTGGGACTGGTGGTTCTTAAATATAAGCAGGACTTGTATTTCTACATTCTTTTTCCTCTCAAGGAATCTCAGAGTGGTTGCTGGGACGTGTTGTTTGAGGGTTTTATCCCCTTTCAATATGCTAGATAACGTTAAATATCAAGGAAGGTAAAGCTGACTGACTAGAAGGAATTTGTAGGTAAATATCTGGTATGGGCTTTTGTTCATGCTTAATTAACTAAACCACCAAAACTACAAGATGAAACCTTGACAGATTAACTTGAATATTTGCATGCCGTCATCATCATTGGGGTTCAGCAGGGTTCTGTTTTAGAGCCAGTGCTTTTCAGCATCCTAATAAATTACTTGGATTCGGGACTCAAAGATACACTAAGTAAGTTTGCCAGTGACACTACAGCAGGCGAAGTTGCTGACTCCCTTGAAAGAAGACAGGCCCTGCAGAAAGACCTCGACAAATAACAGGGTTGGTCAATCACCAACCTTATGAAGTTTAACAAAAATACCAGTTTCTGCACATGGCACAGGGTGACTCTGCATGTATGGACAGGATGGGGAATGAGAGGCTGGAAAGCAGTGCCATGGAAAGGGACCTATGGTCCTGGTTAATGGCAAGTTGAGTATGAGTCAGCAACCAGGAGGGCCACTGACATCTCGGGGGCATCAGGCCCAGCATTGCTGGCTAGGAGCAGGAGGAAATGGTCCTGCTCTGGTGTGGCCTCACCTCCTGGGGGCAGTTTTGGGCACGGGAACATAAGAAGATGAAGCTCTGAGTGTCCAAAGGGGGGTCATGGGGATGATGAAGAGTCTGCAGGGGAAGCCCTACAAGGACAACTGAGGTGGTTTGGTTTGTTTAGCCTGGAGAAGGGGAGGCTGAAGGGAGACCTCACAGCAGGCTACAACTTCCTTGAGGTGACACTGAGGTGCAGGCACTGGTCTCTGCTCTCTCGTGACCACTGAGAGGGCCCAAGGAATGTGTCAACTATGTCAGGGGAGGTCTAGGCAGGATATTAGGAAAGGTTCTTCACCCAGAGGGTGGTTGGGTGCTGGAACAGGCTCCCCAGGGCAGTGGTCACTGAGTTCAAGGAGCATTTGGACAAAGCTCTCAGGCACATGCTGGGATTATTGGGGTTTTCCTGAGCCAGGAGTTGGACTCGATGATCCTTATGGAAAATCTATGATACTATGCCATTTTTGATGTTCTTAAGATACATGCTAGCAACATAGGAAGATTTTTTTTTTTTTTATAGATTTTGTTTTCAGTGCTTCTGGAGAATCAGCTTGCACTTGTTGGAGAACTTAATCTGTCATTGTTAAGACAAGTATGCAAAGATGATTAAATAGAGGAAACAGCTGGGCCATTCAAAACCAAACTACACCTTATAAACAGTGATTATTTGGTGAAATAGAAGGGCTCAAAGCTGATGTATATAGGAAAGCTGGATGTCTATAGTATCTTCTAAAGATCTTTCAGACTTTGACTCACTTTATTTTTTGATGAGCCTCTTTGTATTTAACTGCCCTGCAGTTGTTGCCGAATGTGTTCTTGTCACCATTGTGAAAACATCAGCATTGTTCCAGATACTTCTGTTCCTTCTTTTATTTGTTTTGAATAATTCAAAATTTAACAGTTTGAAAAAGTCTTTGGAGTCCTGTGCTTATTTGATCTGTTCTGGGTCTAGTCCTTCTGGCTAAACTTTACTGCAGTTGTGAACTGATGGCAGTGCAGTTTCATGCAGATAACAGTGTGATAGTAAAATGTTCATTCTGCAAACTGGTGATTGCTGGCTGGGAGAACGGGGGCAATGCAGCTCTTTGTCAATATAACATTTAAAACTAAGGGAAAAGGTGAGAGGGCAGCTTGCTTGGGTAGGAAAACTTAAATGATAGACAAGTTTTTACATTCTTTGAGAAGTGAACATAATGCTTTCTATCAAAAATGTTTAGCTGGGATGTACTGCTGTGAACTGTAAGGTGGAGTGAATTGATGATTTTTTTTGCATCAGAATTTCTAATTTTCAATTTTTTTTTTAATATCAGATCCAAAATCTGTAAAGTGGAACTCTTCCATAAATTCCAAAAGCTGGTGGCAAGTGTTTCACAAGAGGATCTGCCAGACACTCTACGGTAAAGACATTATCATTGCCATTAGAAGAGTGAATTTATCTTAAGGAAACCGAAGAATACTGTGATGATACAGTATCTGCTCATGGATCTCATTTTCGATAAGTCCATTATTAAACTTTGATACTTGAAAAATGTGGAAAGAGACACAAGGTGAGGAAGTAGTATCTTCTTTGAAGACATGAGCTATTAGATCTGCTGCCTGCAGCTCTCTACTCTTGGTGGTACTCAAAACCAGTATCCCAAAATTGCCATGGAGTTATATCTAGTTGGTGTTCAGTAATTCTATCAAATTCCACTTCTTTGATTCACAAGAAGGTTTGAATAAAAATCCCTTTTTTGTTTTTTTTTTTTTTTTAAGTCTAGGTTAAAATCAGTTTTCACCTTAGCGTGTGGTGGAGTAAGAGCTAGCAAGGTGAGATAATGCTCTTTTTGCATTTTTCTCTCATAGGGTTGGTAAGGATAGATAGGGCTCTTTCTGCAATGCATATGTTGCATAAACAGAGACCTTCTGGGAAGAAAATAAAGCAGCTTTTGTCTGAGGAAGCCATAATTGGAATTTCTTTTACATTATTAAAAACAAATTTGGTTTATCAGACTGGAGTTAATTACTTGCAGTAATCATAGGCATAGCATTAGTGCATTATGTATCTGGTGGTATACTACAAAGTAAAGCATAGTTTCACATGTACAGAAACTTAGTAGTCTTTGGCTTAGAGACTCTGGGAATCCATCACCATGGAAGGTTTATTTTAGACTTCCTTCCAGATATAATTTCACCAGCTTTAGGATGCAGTTATCCCAACTCTTGAGCCAGTTTAACTGTTTGTAGCTGCTGATGGGGATGGTCCCACAGTAGTTCACTGCTGTTACTGGATGTTGATTCCCGTTTTCTCCTTTGTATCATTAGCACGTCTCCAATGAGCCAGTTCAACTAGGTAATGTGTCTGAAAACAATTTCCTTGTCTTCTGTGTTTTCCCTTGGACTAATGAACTTCATTGGCCAATGGAAATCCAAAACAGATAAACCCATGCCAAGGAAGTAGGAGGCATATGTGACTGGAAGCAGGGGAGATAGGCCATTTCAGCCTTGCATGTTACTAAGACAGTAGATACAATGAACTTAGCCAAAGTAAGTGCACCCTGGAACTTTAATTAATGGATCTTGCTTGCTTTTGAGTTTTGTTGAATTAAAGATTGCAGTTACCTTCTGTGTCTATAGAAGCATCTTATAACTATTTCAAAGTTTTGATGTCAACATGGACCATGCTATTGCTGAGATACTTTCAACTGATTCTATAAGTAGAGATACTTTGTCCTTAAATCAGTTTGAAATATAAAATTTTAAGCCTCTTTTGAAGGCTTTTTGGATGGGAGTTTGTCCTCACTTGTTTAGCCATCATGATTTCCTCAAAACAGATTGTGAACTTGTGCATTGTTGGGTCGGTGACTCATGCTGATCATGTGCTGCTTACATAAAGTCACTTCACCTCAGGGCTTTTCTAGACCGTTGGCTTTGTTGTTTCCTTTGACTTTTTTGTCCTCTACTGTTTTTCTGTCTGGGCTTCTCCAGACAAAGTCCAGCTGATTCACAGATGTGACATTGTTTTAACCCTGCACAAACTCTATTTATACAGAGGAGGTGCGAGCTCATTAATCAGCTTGTGCAGCTGACTGCCTTCTGTTTTTCCTCCTCTTCACTTAAAAAGCAAAATTAAAAAGTGTCTTCATGTTGCTGTTTCCTTCATCTTCCCTTTTCCTTCCTACACAGTATTCTGATGTTTTGATTTTTCTTTTCCCCTTGGAGTCTGAGTGAACTTCAGATGAAATCCTACACTCTCAAATTGTTTCTTTAAACTTCTGTGTATTTAACTGTTACCCAGTTTTGTATTTTCTTCACATTCAAATGTATCTTTTTATCTCTTCCCACAAATGGTTGGCTCTAAAGCTGTGCTCTCACCCAGTTACCTTTCTCCACTTCGACCCTAAGTTCCTTCCCTGACTCTCCTAATCCACTTCTGTGTCTCTTGCCTCCCATCTTTTCTGCTCCATCAAGGAAAGCTCATTCTGTAGTACTTTCAAATTTGCTGAACAGCTTGTTTAGTAGTTGTAGGGTATATTAGGACAAGGGTTATTCTTCATGTAACACTGCCTTCATTTACTGTTGTCCACTGTCAGACTTAGGAAACAGGGAATTTAAAGCTTTACATGGAACTGATTCTGATGTTCTTTCATTGGTTTGGGGGTTTTTTTGTGGCTTTTTGTTAGTTTGTTTGTTTTTATTGTTGTTTTTTGGTTTTTGGTTTTTTGTGTATGTGTGTATCTAAAGCTATTTCTCCTGCCTTTTGTGACTTTCTTATTCATTCTTGACACAGAGGATCTGTGTGGGTGCTGTTAAATTGGTAGACAGCCTACTGGGGCCAGAACTTTGCTGGCTCTTCTAAAAGGCAAATTTAGGTATTTATAGTAGTATAGCTTATCTAAGATGTTAAGCATGACATTAATCGATTTGGATTTTTTCAGGATTTAGTTTATTTGCTTTCAGGTGAGACTGAGAAGGAGGTGGTGTGAGGCTGGCATGAGCTACTTCACCAGGAACCAGACAGTACTGGATTATGCTGTCCCACCTTCTTTCTTCCTTTGCGATAATTCTTATGATCTGTCTTCTGTGCCTTACTTAAACTCTCGCTCATCTCTCTAGGTAGACTAACTAATGGTGTTTATTTATTACCTTTTACTGCCACCTATCATATCTAATTTTCTTCTGTTGATTCTCTCTCACACATTACCATTTTGAAATTACTGGTGCAGAAATCCATCTTTTTTTTTTTTTCTTTTCATGTTTTCCATGCTGACTGCCAAGGGAATGGTAATACACCATTGGACAGTGTTGTGCTATTGCTACTCTGAATTCTAACATAAAATGCTCTGCAGTATTGTTTGCAGATCACTTGATGGTAATGTGGAAAATGAGATCTTTTGCATTACTGGCGTTTTTTTTTCCCTGCTGCTAGGAAAAAAATGTGCCTTAGTCACCACCTGGGGAAGTGAAAACCTTCTCCTGTCATACAGTGGCATCCCCCATAGAGAGTCTCCAGGCATTGCTGTTTGTACAAGGTGTGGCTGGCTGTCTGGCCTTTTGTCTGAATCTAAGGGAGACTTTGTAAAATAAACCTGCCCTGACTTTCTTGCTGGGCTTATTAAATGAATGACTAATCCTCTTTTCTCTTAAATTGTAGTCAGGAGCCATCACAATTTAGATTATTTTTCCTTCCTGCTCAGTTCACAGTATGGAGGATTCCAGTTCCAGATCCAGTACTGCTAATGGGGTTCTGTGACTATTCCACTGGCCAGGTGGGGGAGAGTTCTAGTGAGACTCTCACAAGGGACTTTTGAGAGCAGCTCAGAGGTTAGTTTCACAGAGTATGATTCATGTGAAAGAGGTGGAGAAAGCAAAATGGATTGGCTGTGATAAGAGTGCAGGGCAGGTTTTTTAAGAGGGATTATATCCCATATTCAGTGATGGCACAGACAGGTTCTCTACTCTTGTACCTTTCTGAACACAAGGTTTCAAGGATAGATAATATGACTTGCTTTTCACGTCACAGTGTTTTAGAAATAAATTTAGAGCAGCATGCTGAGTGCCTCAAACTCAGCGTCTGATGGTCTGCTGTTATGGTGGAGCTGTGGGGGTTTTTTGGGGGGTGATTATAATTGCCTTTGAGCATGAAAGCCTGTTTTAGAAGTTAGTGCAGTGGTTCTCAGACCTCACAGATTAGGGTTCCTGTAGTAACTTGGCTCTTCCTCTTTCTTGGTGAAGGTCATGTTGCCAATGATCTTCCCTTCATACTGGGTTTAATGTATAAACATTGCATATCATGTGGCTGACAGATGTTTTCGCAAAGGAAGATGAAAGAGGTTGGGACTGGAATGCAAGGAAAGGAAAAAAAATCTTGATGAAATTGTCTTACAGACACTTGTGATCAGATACTCTAGACCTGAATTTCCCTATTTTGAAAATCATTGGTATAATGTACTCAGCAGAGTGACCAATTCTTCTACTGAGCTGGTGGGGCATAGTTGCTACTAGAGGAAGGGGAATAACACCAAAACTTAGGAGTCTCTTTTCCTTTAGGGAAATAAAAGAGATTATTTTCTCCCTTGTCCCATTCTTCCCTGTTAGTTTTTTGTTGGAAAAGAAAAACTGTCCAGTTCATTCTGTCTTTTTCCTTCCTAGCCAGTTTTCTAGCACGCTAAGGCTACTGCGACCCAGTTCAAAGCACCCTAGCCACCTTTTCAGCTTTGCTTCAGTGGTTTTTGCTGTCATGGAAGTTTTCTGTAACCTGTAGTCACACAAACACAGACATTTCTAGTGCTAGAAGAGTTGTTTTGCTTCCTTTTTTAAGATTGATGACGGTGTCTAGCTTTAGAGCCTGGGCATCTCTAAGTCTTCCCTACTTCCCTGGGAAAGAATTTCACTAAATAGCATGGAAGAGTTCATAGGAGATTGTCACATTCTTAGATGTTTGAGTTCTTTTTTCATTTTGTGACTTCATATTCAGTAGGATCATACAATTGTTTTCATTTTTGTGCATTTTCTGTCAGGATGAAGACTCTAAAAACCTACTGGGACTACAAGGAAGCTGCATTAAATTATCAAGAAGCCTGGAGAGTGCTGCGTAGCCAAGCTCTGCTGGGTTGGGTCAAGAATGCCAAGGAATACCTGCACTTCACATGACAATCCATGGGACTATGTGAATCCAGGAATAAGCTCTGGTCCACAGCAGATACCTCTGCAGCTCAAGGGCCAGGAAAAGATGCCCTCTAGTTTATGTGCTGTAAAGAGACAGGACTGAAAAGGAAGGCAATTTAGAGAATAGTTTTATTTTTACTGAGTTGAAGCCCCCTTTTTATTGAAATATAGAAAAGGGTCATTGCTGACATAAAATTCTGAGCAGCATGAAACAATATGCCTCCAAAAGAAAGGAAGCAGTGATGTGCTATCCTAGGATCTGAGGCTGTGATCTACCAGCCATAGTCATTGCAGTGAAAGTAATGTCAACTGAAATTGAAGCAGTACTATGGAAAATTCTAGTGCTGCTTTTTTCTTCTACTTCTCATAATTTTGTGGTTGTTTTTCTGTTGCTGGGACAACCCTCAGTAAGTAATACTTTAATAACTCTGAGCTCTTGTTGTCTGGTGCCTATAAGAATTTTCTGTCCCCCCCAGCCCCTTTGCTTCTAACTGGAAAAACTAGTTCCATGAAGTGTCTTTTTTTTCTCAGAATCCTTCATATATGCTGCTATTTACTAAACACAGCCACAGATATCGCCACAGCAGAAGCAAAAGCACTGGGGGGAGTGTGTGTCAAATAATACCACTTACGGTATCCTGTGCATCTCAATTTCAGGACTTTGCCAGATAACCTTTCAGCTGCTTTGCTTCTGTAGGCAGGAAAGAAAACTACTGAATGACTTGGTTCAGATTGGCCAATCCTGTGTAGTTACAGGCAAACATTTACCTATTTTTCAGTGTTTTGAGCACTATGTCCATCTCTGTGCCCCCAGTGGGAAATATTCAATTAAAAGCAGAAATGCCTCAGCCATTTATGTCACTATTCCTTGTGTTCATTAATAGCCTGGCAAAAGTGGAGATGCTTTGGGGAGTACTGAAAGTAGCCTCTTGTCATTATGCTTTATTACCAGCTAACATCTGCATGGCAAGACAGTCAACATTGTGAGTGGCTGTGGGGGAAGCAGTGTGTAATTAACCTTCTGTCCTAGTTACTGCCTTTTGTGAGCAATTTCAGGACTGTGTAACTGCTACTGAGCACATTCCCCTTTGGTATTTTTCTATTGTAAACCACAATTCATAAAATATTTGGACAAAGCAATGGCAGGATGGAAGAAGTGGATAATTCAGAACTTGAAAATTCTTTAGTGATTTGAATTTTATTTGTTCTTTGGTATCCTATAGTTTTGGATCTGAAAAATGGGCACTGCAGTTCTCCAAACAGCCTTTGCTGTCAACCTGCTGAGCTCCATACGGGACCAAACAGTACACATAACGTTACAGTCTGAGAACTGATAGCAGCAAATCCTTTTTACTTTACACTTAGGTTGACCTGTCAAGAAAGAATAGTTCTCTTGTTGAAGAAATAACAACTTGAATTGTGTGCGTATATGCCCATTCGCTCAAATCCAGCACTAGCATGCAGAAAGACCAGTTGTACTGGTGATGGGGAAGTAAGTTTATGTGTTTGTAGAGGGCAAAGGATTATGGAGATTAGGGACTTGCAGTAGTCATTAGAGGAAAAAAAAATGACCAGATGCCATTGCACATGGGCTACAGGGTAAACTGCTGGAGATAAATGGTAGCTGTTCCTGTAATTGAGCAAGTAGCATTCCAAGGGCAGAGTTCTATAGTGTACCTAAAGAGCTATCAGTTGATTTCCAGGTTCCTAAAATTTACCTTTGTTCTTCACTGAAATCTTGCAGAAAGGATTAATTTACCACACCTAGTTTCCCACAGTTAATCAACAATGTCTGCAGTGAACCTGCTGACCAGACTGGAATGTTCCCATTTCCTATACAGCTGCAATATTAAAATGGCTTATGTAAGACTGGTTCTGTAGTCTTGCATCAGTTTTCAGATAAGCAGTTATATGGTTTAAATTGTTTTAACTATTTTCTAAAATTTGAGCCTGGCTGTTAGGATTGTTTCTTGTAAGATTTTTGTGCATTTCTAAAATACTTGTGAACACTAGACTGCTGCTTTTCTGTTACTTGCCAGGTTTAAAAGTAGTTTTTGAGATGCTGAACACTGATGCTAACCTCACTTTTTGGATGGAATTGGGGACCAAGTTAAGCCTAGAGCAAGTCAGTGAATATATGAAGAGAGGGAAGGAGCTGAAACAGAACAGCATTTAAAAGGCTGAGGGGCTAAGCCTGTGGGATCTCATCCTCAACTGATGGCATTTCTGTGATGGAATGAACTTGGATCATTGTCAGCAGGTCTTTGGAAGAATTGCTCCTGGAAAGTAACAGCTGACATGTTCCAAGCCTGTCTCACTCCTTTGTGCTGAGATAGCTGACACCCCGAAAAACAAAGATAGGCAAGTCATGGTGAGGACAGTACAATGCAGAGACAGCCACAGGAAAGCAGAGCTAGCAGGGAGGGAAGTAGAAGGAATGAAGTGCCCACAATGCATGTTTAATGAGGACAAGCAAACAACTGGCAGTGGGAGCAGCAGAGCATAGGAGGGGTACCAAGATTCCCTCTGCATATGTAAAATGAGCACATCTGTATTACCCAGACAGGTCCTTGCCTGTCCCAAACTTGTTTGGGCACCAATGGCTACTAACTGCCAGGACAAAGAAACTGTAACCTAGAGTGGGATGTCTTTAGCAGTGTCACTATTAGAGACCTCATTCTGTTTTCAATCATAGTAAGAAGGCAGGACAGACTGCCTGCTTATCTTTAAGGACGTCAAGACCAGAGCATAGGAACAAGTGGTTTTGTCCAAGGGTAGGAGTAATCAATCTGTGTGAGGCTGCAGTTCCATGAGACCAGATGCCAGCATCCCCCTGTCTTAGGAAAAGCAAGGTTTTGATCTTCACAGGGTGCTTCCACTACTCACCTTAACACAGGCTGGAAGGCTTACTGATTTCAGTACATTCTGAATAAATTGAAGACTATTTAAGTTACTTATTTATTTAAGTATTTATAGAAAAACAAACCGTGAGCCCAAAACAAGATGTAGCCTTTCACTAGGAGTTAAAAGACCTCTGCAATAAATCCACTAAGCATTAGAGGAAAGGAAGAGCTAGGGTTGTGCTGCTGAGGGCAGGAGAATTCTGTTGGCAAGGAGGAAAAGAAAGGTGTTGGAGTTTTCTCTCAGACTATCTGATAATGTCATAAGAGGGCTGTAGCAATGATAGGTATGTAATATATACATGTAAAAGTTAGATAAGTTTTGAGGAAAGACCATCTAAACGGTCTAAATTCGGCCTGAATATTAAATATTTGCTGAATACTAAATTCATCCAGTGCTGGTTTAGTTATATTGAAGATGACATTTCAATGTAGCTTAAAGATAAGTGACATAGAGGTGTTGCTGTAGGAACAGTGAGATATTTCTTCATTTCTTGTTCAGTGCATAAATTGAAGGGTTACCAGAAAATGAAGATCATATGGGATCAAGTGCTGTATGTAATTTTACAAGAGTGTACTATTCAAAGGGGTGCGTTTCACCGATGCATTTCAAAAGGAAACCTCTTGATGATTTATTGTCGTTTCAAGTGTACCTGCAGATAAAAAGTGAAGTTACTGCTGTAGAATATTTATCCTTAACATTCTCTGGAACTACTTGCATGTCTGGGCTCCTAAATTTAAACTAATAAATGCAGAGATGTTAAAGAGAGCAGTGATGTGGGGGTTTTAGGGGCTTATGAAGGGTAACCCAAAAGTTACCTCAATCTAACATCTTCCCTTGATTTTAGATACACCTATTTGCTAGCATGTAATGAACTTTTTCTAGCATTTTTAAGTGTTTGTTACTCCTCTGTGAACAGCTAAGAAAAAATATTACTTGATAACTGTAGAAAAACTGTAATGTTTCAGCATAAAAGAAACAGAACATTTTCCAGTAATAGAAGGTAATTTTAAAAATGACAGGTGAAACCACCTTCTTCATTCTGAATCAAAAATTCTGTTAAGAGTAAACATTAATGTGTGAAAAGGGAGTCAGAAGTAATTCAGGATGGAAGCACTGACAGAATGTCTCCTGAAGCAGTGGTTTACAATGCAGTGCTATTCTGAATAATGAAAGGCTTATTGAGATCAACAGCACATTTTCAGATGCAGTAAGCACATGCATCACAGTTACTGTGACAAGCCTCAGTAACAGGGTTGTGTCAACATTTCACAGGCTCCTACGTTCACATTTTGGAGTCCTTCTGCCAGTACTTGTGAATTACTGCAGAGCTAAACAATTCCAGGCAAAATGTATCTTCATGGGGATTTGAGTTAGTACGAATTTGATTTAAGTTCGGAAAGTGGTAAATTTCCACTGTAACAGGAAGAATTTTAAAAACTAGATTCTTAGGCACCATGTAGTGTGAAAAGTGAATTAAAACTTTTAATAGGAATCTAAACTGTATTTAGAGTTTCCTTGCTGGCCTAGGAAGATCAAAGTGATGCTACTTCTTGAACCCAACATTATCCTTTAATATCAGTGTGATATCCAGCTCTGTGCAATTAGGTCAATTAGCTGGTTTTTCCACCCTCTCCCACACAATCCAAGGGTTTGCCTCTTTGTCTGTAAAAAGAAGTAGCTGTGAGATATGGTAGCTCTGAAGCTATTGGTTTTGAAACCTACAAAGAACTCGTTTCCTCCTGGTATCATCAGCCACACACTAAGGGTTGAGAAGCTGTACAATGTCTAGTAAGTAACAGAAGCAGCTGTGTAGCATCTAGTAAATGTGATGGGTAACTTTCTGGTGAAAATAGAGGTAAAGAAATGACAGCACTGCCTGTTTGTGACAGGAATTTTTATTGTACTTGTTTGTTAATTGAGAAAGAGGAACGTACTAGCTCAATTCAACACGATCAGCATCTTGCTCCTGGCTTTGGATAAGCTAGCAAATCCAGTGTTCCCAATACTAACTTACTGGTTTTATTTTTCTTAAACTGACATCTCAAAACAGAATAAATGTGTGTTCTTCTCTTCCTGTTTTAGTTGCCCAACTACTTTGCGTTATTATTTAATCAATGTCATCAAGTGTATCCCCCCTAAAGAACTGAGGCTCTGGGAATTCATAGCCATGAGAAAAAAATACACAAAACCAACAAAACTTTCTTATAATTTAACAGTCTAATAAAACAAGACCTAGCAATATATTAAGAAATAAATCCAGTTACAAATGCATGTATATAGAAGGAACTTCTGAGGATGTCAGAACAGAAAATGATCAGCTATTTACAAGATACACAGCAGGATGGTACAGTAGCCAAGACCCACCATTCAGAAACCAAATGTGTTCTCTCCACTGTAGGCAACATACAAGAATCCATCCTCATCCTTTTCCTTCTCATAAAGTTGTCCCATAGTTAAGCTTGAAAGGGAAAAAAAGAGAAATGGTTTGCTTGGCCCCTGCAAGTTGCCAATGTTAACAGTTAGAACCTCATATAAACAAGGAGTAATAAAAGCTAAAACTTATAAGTCTGGGTATAGGTTAAAATACAAAAAATGAGGATAAATTAAAAGCAGTTGACTCCTAAGTTAGAGAAATGATCCTGGACTCTCTCCAGAGCAAATTTTTTATATTCACAAAATGCCTTTGTCAGAATGTTTTCTTATTTTGTTAGAAATCAGTCTCTATTTTGAAAACAAAAAGAAACCCTAGCAATTACTTTGCTGGTCAACTGCTCCAGCCATCTATCTGCAAATGGCTGGAGCAGTAGACATCAGTCAGGTGCACAAATGAAGCCACCTCAGCTCACCTTTCTCCAACTTCCCAAAACTGAGAAAAGGCTAATGAACTGGAAGATGGAGACTGCATACTAGTGACAGGGAAAACAACGATGTCGTTCTGCCCAGGAGAGGAGCTGGGAAGATTTGTAAGCAGTACTTGAAATGGAAGAGAATTGGTGAGTAATAGATCACCAACCCTCGACATCCTTCTCTTCTCATACAAAAGTTTATTACATAAACTCAAGCCTGTGAGATAAGCGGAGCAATGAGCAGATTGTAGTTTTGTTTATTGTTTAAGAAGTTGCCGTTTTTACATTAATATTGAATGATCAAAGCCCTATTTTTCTAGCTGAGATGTGACATCTCATCATGAACACGTGAGAAGAGACAATGGATCTCTGGTTCCTGCTCCCAGCCATTCTATAATACTGTTATAAAGATACTATATAGGCAGTCTTAGTACTGTTAGAAAAAAACACGCAGAAAAGGATGGTTCTCATGGGTCCCTATTGTGTATCAGGTTACCTGGAAGGACTCTTTCTATTACAATTAAGTATTAAGAATAGTATCACAGCTAAGGCATGTAACCACATCCTATTTCCTTAAATGTTGCTGAAGTATCTTGGGTAGAAAATTGTAGCAGCTCCTTCTGCTACTCTGTATGCAGCAGAAAACAATGCAACTTATTCCTATATTAAAGCAATGTGAAAAACCTTTATATTGCAGTTATTATTTTCTTTATTGAAGAAAATAATTTTACAAAAAGAACCAGCAACTAGTCTGTAATGTTATAATTTGTGTGTAAACTGACAGGTTACTGTTTTTTTCAGAATCATTTATGGCATTTGCTACTGAGTATTTAATGTGCAACTTTTTTTGTTATACTGAGAATCATTTTTTTTTTGACATCGATGATGTATGTGTTTTTGCACTCAACCAAGTGCAGGAACATTGTAACTGCAAAGCTCACCCTTTTGCCATGGAAGTAAATCGTAGTGTATTTTTCAGTTGCCTTTCCTTACATCCTAGCTCAAGAAATAAGACATTTATCAAACTCATGAGAAAAAAAAACAAAAGCTTTTAGTGAGATTAAGATGTAACAAACATCTCCTAAAATCACTAAATGAGCCTCAAAGAGTGGTGTTACTGACCTTCTAATATGCACAGGCTTGCTGATGTGATTCTGAGTACCAAGTGAATAGCCTCTCACCTGGATTGTGGGACAGTCTTGTCTACAAAGAGGAATATTGCCTTCTCAGACGGCAGTTGAATCCTCTTCCTGATGATCCACATGAACTGGGCCACGGTGATGTCAGACGGAACTAAGTACTTCCTCTTGTCAATATCAACAATCTGAGATCCTGAGACCTTCTCCACTATAACCTGTAAAGTGCAGGTGTGAAGGTCAGGCTGTTCAGGATTGGTATGAACAGCTTTGTTAGATTGCTTGTTCATACAGGCTTACAATGGTGAGCAGAGGGGATGAACAAAAAGGTTTCCTGACCACAACAAAATCAGAGATAGAACTGGCTTGGCACTGTAAAACCTGATTTTACAGCTGCACTGAAACCTACAATTCATATACACAATGGCTTGTGCCTATGTTTGGTGCAGTCATGGGGTAAAAAAGATGCATTATACCTGAACGACACTTGTGACAGGAAAGTGTGCACATCACTTAACCTTTTGTACAGTGATGATACAAAATTATTGCAATGTGGACCCAAAGTTAAAAATGAGCAGTGTACCGTGGACACAAGTAAGGCTAATCGTGCCCTGGACTGCATCAGGCAAAAAGGACTACTGGGAAGTGATCCTTCCCCTGCACTGGTACTGGTGAGGCTACCTTTGTATTATGCTGAACTGACATTTAGAGTATGTCATCATTGCTTCAGAAATCAGAAATTGACTACAGGAAGGAAAGACAGCAAGATGGCCACAAACAAAACCAAACAGAAATAAACAAACCAAATAAAAAGTAACTGGAAGGCAGGGAGAAGGATAATTAAGTATTTCTTGTGAAAAAGACCCGATGCTTATTGTACTACAGACTGATTCTGGAAGGAAACGTAACAGCATGTCAGGAAACAGGATTTACTAGAGGTTTCAGGGTCTCCATTCCTTAGCTCTGCATTCCACTTGAAACATTAAGTTTGAAAAATACTTCTCACTATTAACTTGATACCAACTATTTGGTATCAATGGTAGGTACATGGCTCAATTTGAATCATCACAGAAAACACATGCCAGTCCAGACAAAGGATTGCTGCAATTTGAGATTTAATTCCTGTATCTGTCTACACCTTGCTGTCCATTCCTGATACAGCAGCATGTCACTCTAACTCACACCATGGATTTTGGTGTTTCTTTTTCCCCTAAGGTTATCAAGGATATTTTTGAAATGCGTAAGTAATAATGCATAATGTGGAGTATGTATGGATATATGGTCATTAAGGATGCTGCAGTCTATGTGTGAGGGGATAGTTAGTCAAGAGAGAACAGCAAGGATCATATCAGCTTGCCAGACTGCAACTGGAGAAAATCTTGTGACTAGGTGCAACTGAACAGCAGAAAAAGTCAATGGGAATGAAGATTTTCTCGGCTGTGCTGATGGAGAAGTTACTTACCAAAAGGTGAGAGGCAGGAGTGGCACTAACTGGCATGTGGTCAGATGGGATGTGGGAAATTTTACACTCTAGTAAGTTGAGAATGCGGACATGTTGCTAGCTGTTAAATAAGGATGTGAACTGTGGTCTTTTCAGAGACTGAAACATGGTAAAAGGGATTGCGGAGAGAAGAAGAGAGGTCATTCACTATTTAGCAGATTGGTAGGTATTAATGCAGAAAGGAGGGGTCACCACTTGCATTGGCTCTTGAAACAGCAGGGTTTGCATGGGGAAATTCACCATGATGACTGGTTATAGGCGTGGAATACATGAAGGATATCATCTAACTCATTTAGCCAAGGTTTCAAGAATCTTCATAATCTTTCTAAGGATCAGGCCCAATCTTCAAGACAATGAAGGTGTTTGCTGGGATATAATTGCCATTAGAAGAAAGCAGGACCATGATATATTGTAAAAATCCCCGAAAAGTGTTTAGAAAGCTTATTTGTCAATGTGCACTGGGGCAGAGGAGGAAATGTTGGGAGTAGTTAGATGGGTTTGAGGCTTCTTTAAAACATCTAAGAACACAAAAAGGAAAATTAATTTACTTAGTAGGAACTCATCAGAGCGGGCAGGATGGAAACAATTTGTCCACCTTTGCCTCTAAGTGCTGTGTTGAAGCTGGCTCAGTTACTCACCGGGACACGATCGGGGTATTTGGCTCGGATTTTTGCGGACTCGACACATCTGTGCTCTGTGAACAAAACTCGTAATTAGTCACTGCAGAGTAATAATAATGCCAGTGTCCTAGGCCGAGAGGGATGCCGGCAGGGCCGTGAGCCTGTGGGGATCGCGATCATATTGCTGCCTCCCAGTGGGCCTCTAGCTTTTCGGGGAGACCGTCCCCGGGCATCGCACCGCCCTTCGGCGAGGGCCGCCAGCGGCTGTCCGCCCACAGACAAGACGACCGCCTGGGGAAGCCGACCGCGACAGATGGCGACACGGGAGACTGAGGGCAGCGGGGCCGCTGCCAGGCAGCGCCTGGCCCAGACCCACCCTTACCCAGCGCGTGGTCCTCCTTGAACATCCACTTCATGGTGCAGGCGGGCGGGGAGCGAACCCAGAGGCGGCGAGGCCCGTGTGCGGGGGGCGGGGGCTCGTGCCTGGCCTGTCGCTGTCACGGTCCCTGTCACAACAACGGCGCGGCTCGGCAGGCGGGACTTCCGGCTCGCCCGTTCCCCGGCAACCGCTTCAGCAGCCGCGCTTCCGGCCAGGGGATCGCGGGCGGGGCTGTGGCATCCGGGCGCAAAATCAACTGCCCGGTGCGAAGCCTCTTGCAGCGCTCCCGAGGCTCTCGAAGCAGCTCCACAGACTTCGCCGCCCTGGCAGTTGTCCCCGTCCGCCTCTCCCCATCCGTGTGTCCCCGTCCGCCTGTCCCCATCCCGCTGCCGGGCGCGATCTCGCCGGCGGCCCCGGGAGGCAGCGGCGCGCGTTTATTGGCTGACGCACCCGTCCCCTCGGCGCTGATTGGCGCGGCGTCCCGTCAGTCCGACGCTCGGCCAGTGCAGCGCTGAAGGCGCGGGCGGGGGCGGCCGCTGAGTGCGGGGTCGGGCTGGTGCTGAGGCACCGGGGGCTGCTCGCCATGGCTGGCGTGGATCTGTTCTCGCATCCCGCTCTGTACACGCGCTACCGGGCTGGGCTCTGCTCCGCCGCTGCACTGACGCTGTTGCTCATCACGGCGCTCACCTATGTGCCGCCGCTGCTGGTGGCCTACCGCAGCCACGGTGAGCGCCACTGCACCCCACTCGCCCTGGCCGGGCCCGGCGCAGTCCTGAAATCTCGTGCTGCTTCTGCCCTCAGGTTTCTGGCTGAAGCAGAGCGCGTACCTGGAGCAGCCCACTGTTCGTTTCCGGTACGAGATTCTCTTCGTGGCGACCATGGGGTCCGGCCCGGGCAGCTTCTTGGCGTGGAGCACATTCCCAGCGTTCAACAGGCTCCAGGAGGACCGGCTTCGAGTCCCGCTGCTGTCGGTAGGCCTGCCCGGGCGGCCCGGCAACAGTGGCGAGCCGCGGGGCTGCCGAGCGGGGCCAGCGGACCGGCAGCCGGCTCAAGGCACGAGTGCTGGTGCCGTTTTTGAGCGGGTGGCCCCTCAGGCACTGCTGCTTTCAAGTAGCAGCAGCTTTATGTATAACCTTTTGCCTCACATCGGGATTCGCTGGATTTTTAATGAGTCCCGTTTCACTCCCTCTCAGTGTTACTGAATCGTAGCATTAATTAGATTGGGAAAAGGCCATAAAACGAGTCCAGTCATTAACCAAACCCTACCAATTTTGCCACCAAACCATGTCCATAAGCACCGCTGGTGGTTTGCATAACACATCGGTTTACTTTCATCAAATTAGTTGTGCCCCTCTCCCCTGGCCACATAGCTTATCGTGATGTGGGGTTTGCAGGGCAGCCCCTAGGGTTGGAAGCAGATAAGTGCCTTCAGAAGCGCATATTTTCTACCTTGCAGTCATTTTTCTTTCTGAGATTTCACAGTGGCAGTTATTTTTCTGTCTGGCTCTGTTATGAGCCCTGCTGTATTTGCAAGTAGCTGAAGAACTGGACGCTGGTACACAAGCATAGCAAGCTTTGTCTTACAGCCGGGAATTAGCATACAGAGGCCATTTAAGAGGCATGCTGCAGTGGCAGGAGGCACAAGCCTGACCATCAGTCATATATTTGCACTGTGTCTTACAGAATATCCAGCACTAAGGCATGCTTTGTACCATGGAGGGGAGACGGTTGGAATTGGTGTAGGGCTGAAAAGACCTTGAAGTAAACTTCAGAAACTACAAAACATGTATGACAGACAGCAGTGTTTGTCTCTAGTCCTCTGTCTATAGTCAAGTAGCTTTTTATTGCATTCCTAACTATGCAGTTTATTTGCTTCCTTGGTATGTGTGTGCTGCAGTTGTGGAGGTACCCTGGGGTTTTACTATTTTTTTGTTTTTCTTTCTAACAGAAATTCCTATCTTTAAAAAAATTTGTTTAGACTAGAGAAGAAGACAAAAATCAAGATGGCAAAATGGATCAGTTGCATTTTAAATTGGAACTTCCACTACAACCAACAGAGCATGTAGTTGGCATTCAGCTGATTCTACTCTTTTCCTACCAACTTTATGTGAGCATTTCTAATTTTGTTTGTTGTGATGTATAGACCCATTGTAATATTCCTGTAGTGGTTATACAAAACATGGAAGAAACTTTCCACATTTGAAATTCCAATCTAAAATATGCATTTTACTAAAAAATATTTAATTTTCTCCTCCTGTGCTGCATTATTCCTAGTCTAGCTCTCTTGTGTATTTTGATACACTTTGTTAGGATTTTTTTTTTTTTTTAATTTTTAAGTTCTATATTCTCTTGGGCTATAGTGCACCATACAGGAAAGAAATGCACAACAGTGAGTATCAGTGTGGGTGGCACCTGGAAATAACTGAGAGTCTTGCAATAGGCAGAAGGATGTGCATTCCTACACGCTGCTGTGTCTTGACATAACCAGTTCATTTTCTGAGATGGAGAGGCAGGCTGTTGCAGCAGCCTAAAATGCCTTGGATTTTGCTTAGCAGCTCTTGAAGCATTGGTAATCATCTGCCAGGATCTTCTGTATCTTGTAACTGGGACATGGAAGAAAGCATTACAGGAAGACAAGACAATACAATTTCACTGCCACTGTGCCTCAAGTGGCACTGCAATTAATACCTAAAGCAAAGAGTAAAACACCAGTGCACAGAGAACCCAGAAAGGAGCAATAATATAGAGCTGCGTTGGGTGCAGCTGCACAGATGAGAAGTTGTTTTCCTAGGGAGATTAGGCTGTTTCTTTAGAGAATCTTGCTGATTTCAGATGGGCAAGCTTAGCAAGCACAGCTATGTGGTGTAGAAAACATTCTTAAGCCTGAGGTCCAGAATACAGGCTTAACAGTCCTAAATTTGGGATGAAGTATTTGGTCAGGTATTAATATCACAGAGAGTTACAATACTCACAACACTTTTTATTCCACTGTAAATGTGGAAATTTTCCTTCCGACTGAGTGGTTGATAAGAACGAAGGACCTACCTTATTTATTTGGTTCTTGTTGCAGAGTACAAGTCCTTGATTTTTGACTGTTGAGTTTTTAAAGTGTATCTCCAATGAAGGTGTTTAGTCTCCTTGCTGCTTTTTCATATTATGGCTCGTCAAATCTTTTTGTCGTTAGCCACAGACATTGGATTTCACTGAATTTCCTGTGGAACTTTGTTGAGTTAATAAAGTTAGTTAACTATTAACTAAGATAGTTCACTTTATTAAAAAAAAAGTGTGTTTTTGATTTGGTGTTCCCTTGTTTAGACTAAGGTGATGACCTGAAACTCGGGAGTCGTAGAAAAATCAATTCTGTAGAAAAATATGTAGACACGAAGAGGTAGAAAAGCGTGTTGTGTCCCTTCTCCTAAATTTTCCGTTTTTGTGTTCACTATTTCAGAGAATGTCAACATTTGTGATGCAGAGCATGGCTTTTCTTCAGTTTTTTTCTCCTGTGCCAGGGTCTCAACTCTATGTGAATGGAGACTTGAAATTAAACCAGAGGCAATTACTTAACCACTGTGGATTAGACACCAGATACAATGTGAGGAAACATTTTTCCCTTCCCCTTAAATTCACACCCCCAACCTCTTAATCCTCCTAGTGTCATAGGTGACACCCTAATTATTTGTACTACTGCAGAGAGTGAACCGTAAGACTTTGGAACTGGTGCTTTCTTGTTAGACTACAAGAGAGAAAAGGTTATTCTTCCAAGATGTTCACTCTGATATTAATATTTATTTATGTATTTATGTATGATGTTTATTCCTTGAAGGGCATGGTTATTTTGTGTAAGAAACTCAGTAGAATTACTGTCTTGAAGACTGGACAAATAATTTAAGTGTCTCCTTGTTGTAACAGGTGTCTGTGGTCAATGGCACAAGTCCTTTTGCAAGTGACTATGACCTAGCAAACATCATTGCAGCGTATTGGGATAGAAATGGTAAGCCTGAATGTGTAGCTACAGGACAGTAGTAGTTAGCATATTGGCAGCTGTTTTGTGAAGGATATGACTTCTGTATTAATACTTAAAAGCCCCTTAACCTGGATGTTTCCTTTCTCCATTTTAGTGACAACAGTCTTTTCAGATCCCAGCCCTGTTTGGATGACTGGAAGAGCAAGAGATACACCATTTATCATTAATGCCACCATTCATTACCCAGTGGAAGTTATCTTATATCCTTTAAAAACTGCACAAACTGTGACATAACAGGATTGTATTATTTGAGCCTCCACCACATTAGATGTGTTGCTACACTTTATTGTTGTTGTTTATTGTTTTTTTGGTTTTTCTTTTTTTTTTTTTTGTTAGCTAAGCAAATGCTAGAGTTCTGGAGTTAATGAAATACCTATTTGTCCATTCCTTCAGATAGTTGTGCTTGCATAACCACTTTTTGCTTTTCTTTATTGGGAACCCATGTTGCTTTGCAGCTTTGCTGAAAAGGCCTTTAAAGCAGTTATTTAGCTATTCTCAGGGAATACTTGAAGTACACCTTGCTTTGGTTCTGGAGTACCTGCTGTCCCGATCTGTCACAGATGCCACTTGCAAAGCATGATACTGTAGTCTGTGACCTAAAGCAAATAATTAGAAATATGTATGCAAGATCATCTCACCAAATAATAACTCCTGCAGTGGGAGGTTGTTGCATCTGTTCATATGCAGGCAGACTGGATTTTTTTTCTTTTTTTGACATATTAATTCTTCGTTATGTTCTTCACTCTTTTTCTTAGACAAGAACAAGTCTGTGTTTAGAAGAATCTGTATGGAGCACACTTCCTACAAGGTTTGTTTACCTGCCTGATTAACAATATTAACAATAAGTACTTCCTGATGACTCAGGCACAAAGTAGGTACTTTAACCAGAATTGGTTTATATGTCTTCTAAGACAGACAATTTCTCCAGCTTTTGTTACATACTAATTTAGAAGGCTTTTAGGTGTTTCTGTGGTTCAGAGGCTTAGCATTCGTGACACAAATGGATGTCTTAACAAGGTTTGTGCCTTTCTTCCCATGAGTTTGTTTAGATATTGCAGTGGCAGCATCAGAAGCTTGTCTATTAACACTCCTTGACTTTCTTTAAATATCAGCCAGGATTTTGGGAAATTATTAAATTTGCCTGGATCCAGTATGTCAGCATCCTCCTTATCTTTCATTGGGTGTTTGGTAGGATTAAGACATTTTTGTTCCAGAATCAGGTGTTGACTACAATTCCAGTATCACCAGTTCTGCCTGTATCTCCGGTACTATCCTACAAACAGCACCAATCCTGAAGAGATACCTGAGAACACTTTATAGAAATGCCATTCAAAAATAGTTACTTGATTTTATTTTCTATACACTTCTTACTTCAGAAGATCAGAATTTTGTAAGTATGTTCCAAGTATGCTCTGTTTGTGCTTCCTTTTTAAAATACATGATCATTCATCTTATTTCTTTAGGAACACTTCTTTGGATATGGAAAATTTTATATTTTTGACATTAAAGAAGAGCCTAGTTATTTTTTTGCAACTGCAACATGCCTCAGAAACCATCTTGAAAACTGAAAATAATATGCTAAAAGTAACAGCATTAACTGTTTTTACTTCATGTAAATCAATTCACTGCAGTCTTAGAGTTGTCAAGAATTATTTGTACATGCATTTATGTGCTCTATGAAGTAAAAAAAATTCATGGATGAATTAAGGTCAGAGATGTGCTTCTGTAACTGTGGCTACACATATTCACCAATTTAATTATTAAATTGGATGATTAATAAATTTAAGGTTGATGTGAGAAACCAAGATTTGGGTGATAGTGTGTGCAAAATTTGCACAACCATTTACTATTGGCTTTATTACTGTAGCACCAAACCAGAATTGTGAATAGTCAAATAGAGAATTCTTGTATCTATTGAAAGAAAACGAGCAAAAAATTGTACCAGGGAAGCCTTAGTTTCAAAGTAAGTGAATAATTACCTTCAGAACTTAAATGGTTTAGAACAGATAAAAATTATAATCAGCTGGTAAACATTGAAAAACTGCATCCCTCATTCTTGATGGTGGTGGTCATAGGGAAGATAATTTTATCTTCTTTTTCTGGGCTTACTTTTTATGCCAGACAAGCTTTCAAGAGAAAACAACAAAGTTTCCATTATGTTTTCAGTTCTCTATTAAAGAATTAATTCTAGCAAAGCAATGTTATGGCAGGACAGAATTTAAAAGAATTCTAGATGCTAGAATTCTGCAAAATATTCCAAGTGTCTTTGGTTCTCTTAAATTCTTAGGACACAATGCAGCTATGAAATATGAAAGAGCAACTTAGCCGTATGCCACCTTTTGGCCATCATCCTCTAGAATTCAACATCCTGGCAGCTGGGAGAGCTACCTTTTCTGGAAGTCTCCAGTTCGCTCTTGGATCTTTGAAGCCTCTATGTGGCAGCATGGGGTTACTGATAACTGGCTTCGTATCAGCATCTCTAGAGTCAAAGCAACTGTCTACGGCTTTTTAGGGCTTCTAACCACTGCACAGCATGAATGAAGGGGGCTGTGAGCTTGTTTCCCCCATATCTCAAGCTGATGTATATTTGGTGTGCTTTCCCTTGCAGCAGTAATGGTGCTTGCATGACTGCATGAGTTAATTCAGGGAGTTCATATGGTGAAGATTGTAGGAGAATAGGTTGTAAGGATAGTGCAGAAGGCAATCTTTCCCAATGAATTACAGCTGTACTGGTTACTGAGGAGTGGAAACAGCCTTGCATGCCCAATGAGGATGGGTGTTATAAAAGAGTGGGCCAGCTAGTCAAGAGTTACAGTTGTAGTTGTAGTCTGCTGGCTGTGCTGTGAGGAGGTAAGGGATAGACAAGGTTAGGCAGCTGGGTAAGGGACAGCTTGGGGTTAGCCAGTCATGCAGAAGGAAGAAAATTTGCAGAGAGGAGTCAGTGGTGTGTGGAGCTGCCTGTGAGAAAAGGAGTCAGAGTTGCCTGAGAGAAGTCCACTGAGAGAAGGCATGAAAAGTTTTTAATACAAGACTGGTGATAGTGCCAGTTGTGTCCGTCTCAACATAATTACTTCAGAAGATGATCTTTACCAAATCACTTTTTCAGACAAGTCAGTTCCCTGACTGAGGAGGCTCTTAAGCCTATCAGGGGAAACTCTAGGGGAATGTCCTGGAAAAGTCTTGCACAGGCTTCAAGAATGCCTCACTACCCGAAATGAAACAAGTAGGCTTCTCTTGTGGTCCCCTGCAGCACTAAGTTAATCTGTTCCTATTCCCTATAGGTCACTGCCCCTGTGCCCATTGGCCCCCTGATGCTGTACTTAACCCAAGACTGCAGTGATTTTTGTCTTTTGTCCCTGGATTCCCTCAGCGTGGCTTGGCAATAGACCTTGCTGGAACTCTATACAGGAGACCCTTTCCATCTTTGCTGACTTATCACTGTGGTATCTGTGGTGTAACTGTGGGTTCAGTGGCTGGCTGTACCTATCAGAGCGGCTCTCTCAGAAGACGCTAGGTGAGGTAGCAGCATTCACCATCCAGTTCCACACTGCTACACCTGGCTGAACTTGGTATGTGTCTGCAGAAGCGTTAAGGTGGACATGAGCAAGGGGTAGAAATCTGGAGAGACCACATGGCTGCAATTTAAAGGTTTGAATGTTCTACTCCCACAAAAATGGAATGTGTAAGAGTCTCCCTCCAAGTTGAACAGAAGTCTATTTAAGGTAGCAACAGAAATATGGAAGATACTAATGCTTGAAAGCCCCAATACTAGGAAACTGTATTAGTCCCTTAATCCCTCTCTCACTTTTCTCTCCTGTTGTAGCCTTTCACATTAAGTTAGAGCAAGTGATGCTGCTCAGAGCAACAGTTCGTGACTGCATGTGAAATAAGAAATGGAGATTAGGTCCAGTTCTGGAAATACAGAGAAAAATATACTTAACCTTTCCTTTTAGATGGAGAAAACTGGAAAAAATCCTCTACAATAATGTAAGCAAAGGACTATATACATTAAAAGGAGGCAATCAAAACAGTTATTTACTTGCAGGTGGCATGTGATTGTTTAGTATGACCTGAAGCCATCCCTCCATTTCTTTTTAAAGAGGTGTTTCATGACTGGAACTAATAACTGAATGCAGGGTAAAAGGAGCTGTAAAGCAGATGTTACGACAACAGGGAAAAAATTTTTGTGATAACCTCTGCTGTGGTCCTGGATCACTTTTTATACTGACCATTGTTCTGACTCCTTTCTCAAGCTTGAAGAGACATTCTACTTTTGTAAGTAACCAAGCAATAGAAAAAAGACAAGATTTTATAGCTTAAGCAACAAACTGAACTACACAGGAAAATACATACCTGAAGATCCACTGCAACCAGCATTAAAAGAGGTTTAGGAAGGAAGAGCCTTTCTCAGAAAGCTATCTGCAAGGACTTTTCCTTTAGCTTGCTAAGCTGCACAAAAAGTCAAAACCGCTGCCATGCACCAAAGTGCTACTACACAGATCTTTCTGAATACATATGACAGAGCAATCTAAATGCTCTTCATTGAGGAAGGACATGGTGGCTTGCTAGGGTTAATCAAGGTTCTGTAAGAAGTAAAAACAAAGCAGCTTCAAGGTAAAAGTCCTATTCCTAAACCGATGGGGGAACTTGGCCATGTAAGAGCCATGCTTCAGGAGTGTTTTAAAAGGTGGAACTAGGAGAAAGGAAACCACCTCGTTGCATGTAAGCTGACCAAGCAGCCCGTTTGCAGGGGGCGTTCTCCTCTCGTTGTAGTCGCACGAGGCGGGCGGGACGCGGCCGAGCCGCGCTGTGTTGGTCCGGGGCGCCGTGCCGGGATGGAGGGAGGAGGGGCGGCTGCGGCAGGACGGCCCGAGGCCGCGGGCTCCGGGGCTGCTGCTGGCCGGGATGCAGGAGAGCGGCCCGCCTCCGCCAGGCTGCCCTTAGCGCGGGGATGCTCCGGCTGCGGGGCGGATCGTCTCCTGGTCGGGCTCCTCCCGCTGCCCCGGCGCCTCGGCCACGTCTGAAAGCGGTTCATTGTCTCTGTCGGCAGCTCGGGGCCGTGGCGGCGGCGAGAGGCGGCGGCAAGGTACGGGCAGGCTGATGCAGGCGGGGGTGCGGTTATTCCACAGGATTGGAAGTCCCAGTCAGACCTTTTTTTTTTTTTTTCCTGTCTGTGACAATGGTGCTTTAAAGGAGATGTTTTTGAACGGGTCATACGCATCCCTGCTTGTGGTAGCGGTAATACCAGTTGCGGCGGAACCGATGTCGCACGACAGAGGTAAAGCTGTCGAAAATCAGCCTGTTTTTTTTTAGCTTTGGTGTTTTGTGGGGGTTTTTTTTCCCCTCTCTTTTTTTCCCCTTTTTTTCCTCTTTTTTTCCTTTTCCCTAGGGAACATGGCTGATTCAGGTTAAGGTGGTTTAGTTTGTTGGAGTTAGATGGTGAAATTAAGTCGTTAGAGAACCCTTCTCATCATTTCAGGAAATCCCTTCCCATTTTTCTATTGTGTCCTGCCTCTTTCTAGGTGAAGGTGACATGCTGATCGGAAGCCTTTGTCAGTATTTCTTAGTTGCAACAGCTGCTTCAACTGAGGCACACAGAGCTCACCTCAGCCCAATCGTCCTCGGACTGCTTGAATTTGAGGACGCTCTTTGTACCAGTGCAGACAAAGTCTCAAGTAAGTGAATAGCATTGAGTCACTGCGGGTGTCTCTTTGTCACCCCAGTTTCGCCATGGGAAAAAATTCCTAACAAAAACTGTAACTAAGCAGACCTAATTTCCTGAACACCAGTAATTCTAGAAGCTGAAAACACTTTTTGACCTTCAGCTTCAGTGCATCGAGAAATAGGTGTTGTAGGGCTATGCTTTGCCATTTGCTTAGGCTGGACAACTTTATCTAATTCTAAAAAATACTTAAAAATATCCCAAAGAAAACAGTACCTTTTAGAAAAAGAACCTCAATGATCATGTGGTTAAATGTATGGTATGTTTCGTTGTATTATAAAGTGTGTAAGTGTGATGATTTCCTAGAAACAATTCTTCAAATCTCATTTACCACTAGGTTGTAAAAAGAAGTATATCTCCAAAAGCTAAATTAGCATTATCTCCTGAAATGGTAACATAATGTTCTAATTCAGAATTACTACAGTACATTTACTGCATTTTATTATTTTAGTTGCAGTTTCACTAGTCTATTTAAAAATATTAGGCAGGCTTAGGAGTTTCAACTACTTAGTATGGGAAAGACTTTTAGCTTTTAGGGCTACTAGTGGTTCTAGAACACACCCTCCAAACTAACTTTTTCTTTCCCCATTCAAATATCAATCTTCATATTATTGTTGATAGAGTAAGCTTTTGCCTTACGAAGATGTGTGATTTCTGGCTGCAGAAGAATACTGGAAAGTGATGTTAGTAGGGTGAATTACTGCAGGAATTGCTAGCAATATTGTTGTGTATTGTTCTTTGACTAGCTTTGTCATGTTCCAGCATTTCACCTTTTTGAGTAGCAAACTATGTTTCTAATGTTAGCTCATAGAAGCCATTTTGGTGGTGATTGCATTGGTGCAATGTCTTATAAGTGAAGTATGCAGTGAGTAAATTCAAGGAAAGGTAGACCTTCAGGTGATCTTTGTTTATCATGCCATGAACAAATGTTTTCCTATTAATTCTATAAAATGCATGATGACATTTACCCACTATCATTCTTTTTGCAGTCAGTAAATGCAATACTGCTGCATTTGGTGAATTTTAAGTACATAAGTGATACTTACATTCATCTCGTATGCTTGCTCTGAATGGTCAGCATACAGGACAGCCATTTTTGGGTAACAAAACGTTGTGCACATAATCCAGCATTAGGTGTTAATTTTTCAGTGGAAAGATCAATCTGGGAAATCAACAGAATCACAGAATATTCTGAGTTGGAAGGGACCTACAACTGAGTACATTATTTGAGGTAATTTCTGTGTAATCTGTAAGTTCTTTGACTTTAAAAATGCTGCACATACTGTTTAAAATGAAAGTGTGCTGGAAATTTTATCAGACAGAAAATGGCCAGGGAAGACTTTGACAGAGACAGCTAAGATTCAGTTTCTCAGAAGTCATTGTAGTGGAACAGGTATTTGTAATTCTTAAACGTTTTTGCTTTAATCCAGCCTGCTTTCTCAGTCTTCCCACAACAGACCCAGACTTGTTTGTTCCAAGGGAGTCTTTCATCCCAGCCTTTTGTCCAAAGCTCAGAGAGAGAGAGCATGTTTCTCGACAGCTCTAATATGAGGCACTCTTTCTGTCTTTCTACAGTCTTTTTAGTATCCCAGAAAAAAAATTAGCAGTTTAATAGAAGGGTCTTTTTTTAGCCATGAAGTTAGTTTTTGCTACTTTATTATGTCTCTTCAGGTTGAATTCTGTGCTGAAAGGAAGTTACTAAGAAACTGTGCTCCTTTCAGGGCTGACCTGAAAAGATCTGATTACTCGATTCCAACATTATATGTCTAATGTGACAAACAAATAAAAGTCCCTGGAAGCAAGAGCTAAATGATCATCCAGTGGACAATTTCTTTTTCTTTCTTTCTTTCTGTCTTTCTTTCTTTCTTTCTGTCTTTCTTTCTTTCTTTCTGTCTTTCTTTCTTTCTTTCTGTCTTTCTTTCTTTCTTTCTGTCTTTCTTTCTTTCTTTCTGTCTTTCTTTCTTTCTTTCTGTCTTTCTTTCTTTCTTTCTGTCTTTCTTTCTTTCTTTCTGTCTTTCTTTCTTTCTTTCTGTCTTTCTTTCTTTCTTTCTTCCTTTCTTCCTTCCTGCCTGCCTTCCTTCCTGCCTTTCTTTCTTTCTGCCTTTCTGAGTCTGGTCTCCTTAGAAATGAGATTTTTCTTTTTGGGTCCAATACTACTGCTGACTGCATTTTTACCCTGCTTGGTAAAACTGGGTACCTTTCTGTAATGTATCTAGTTTCTTGGCATTGAATTGAAAAGTAAGAATTAGTTCATCAAAAAACCCAAGACAATAAGAAATGCCTGACATTTACTATGCTTGCAAAAATCAGGAAGAAAAGCAGATTACTTTGTGATAAATAGAGCCAGCACTTGCAAATAGGGTGAGGGGTGCAAGGCTACCAGTAATAAATCCAAAACCCTAAAGCAGCAAGAACTAATCTCGAGGTCTGGAATATGCCCGAATGGCTAAGATGCATACTCCGAAGGTAAAAATTCAAGTGCAATTAAAAGAGACCCCTGACAACCCCTGAACTGGGGAAGTGCAAGTGGACTTTTAGTTCATTTGAATACGAGGTCTGGAATATGCCCGAATGGCTAAGATGCATACTCCGAAGGTAAAAATTCAAGTGCAATTAAAAGAGACCCCTGACAACCCCTGAACTGGGGAAGTGCAAGTGGACTTTTAGTTCATTTGAATACAAAGTGAGAGTAAGCAAGACTAGGACATGAATATGTATTAAGCATATTGTGTAATCCTAAAGTTTTAGGGAATAAATAGAGCAGTAGTTTAAAGTTTCGATGTGCATGCTTTGAGAGAAATTATCCCCGTACACCTCAGCACTGAACAAATGCACATCTACTTTATAACTCTCTACGAGTAATTAAAGTCTTTTCCGCGAACCATTTGGCGAGCGCCAGCCAGGAGACTTCTGCCCCGGGATTTTCCTGGAGGGACTCCGTGACCCTACT
>VXBI01005288.1:0-12398 GCA_013397375.1 Toxostoma redivivum
AAATTGGGCCCTGGGGGAGGCTCTGAAATTCGGCCCCAAGCTGCACTCTGTAAATCCTGACATCGCTGCTCCTCCATCCAGCATCACCACAAGGCTCATCCCTGGCACTTCTGGGCCTCTCCCTGGCTGGAAGGAATCCGTGGTTTTTCAGGGAATCCACAAAGCAGCTCATGCTTGGTGCCATGGTGATGAGTTCCAGGGATTGGGGTCAGGAAATGCCGGGGAATGACTGCAAGGCTGGCATTACCCACCTGCCAATTACGGGCTTGACTCATGGAAAGAATTCTGCACTGCAGCTCCGTGGTTAAAGAGCTATTGGAGGTTATCCCTGAATCCAGGGAGGCCCTGGAGCTGCTCCGAGGGCTGGAGACCCTCTGGAACCAGGCTGGGAGAGCTGGGAATGTTCAGCTGGAGAAGGGAAGGATCCAGGGAATCCTCAGAGCTCCTTCCAGGGCCTAAAGAGGCTTCAGGAGAGGGATTTGGGATCAGGGGTGGAGAGACAGGACACAGGGAATGGATTTAGGTAAAAGAGGGATTGATGGGATATTGGGAAGGGTGGGGAGAGGCTGGGATGGAATTCCCAGAGAAGCTGGATCCCTGGGAGTGTCCAAGGCCAGGCTGGATGGAATTTGGAGCCACCTTTGCTATCGGAACAGGATCCGGCTTTTCCCTACACCCCATTCCTAATAATTTAAGAAACCATCACACCATTGGCCAAAAATCCCAAAATCACAGCTAATGGGAGGAATCCATAATTCCTCTTCCAGCACGGCGGGCCATGGGGAGAGCAGGGATTTCCTTAAAATCCCGGGAATCCCCCTTCTTGCAGGGAATTCTGCCGGAGGGCGCTGCGCAGGGGGGACTGCTCGGCCTTCAGCCTCTCCTTCGACGCCTCCGTCTTCGTCATCGAGAGCGGCAGGAGGAGGGTGGCCGTGGAGGCGACGCTGGAAAACCGCGGGGAAAACGCCTACAGCACCGTCCTCAACATCTCCTTCTCCAGGAACCTCCAGCTGGCCAGCTTGATCCCCAAGGTGAGCTCCAGGGGGGGCAGATCCAGGCTTTTCCAGAGGTGCTGGATGAGAAAGCTGCAGCTTTGAGCGTCTCCATCCCTCATAAATCAGAGCTGTTTATGGGCTCCGTTTCTAAGCGCTTCCAGCTCTTTATTTTGGAAATACAAAAACGTTTTGAGTTTTAAGAGCCTGAGCGAAGGTCAAACACAGAGGAAATTATTTCCCTCTATTTTTCTCCTGCTGCTGTTTAAAAATACTCCCCTCACACGGCCAAGTTCCTGTCAGGAAGGAGTTTTTGCAGCTGAGAAATCACTCCTGGAAGTGGGAGCTGATCACGGGAACGTGAGCACAGCCCAGCACCTCTCCATGGCTTTCCCTGGATGATCCCAGAGTGTCCCAAAACTTTCACTCCCCCATCACTTGACCTTGGTGCGGCTCCTCCCTGCTCCCAGCGAGGTTTGGGAATGTGCTGATGCTGCTGAGCCTCCCCTCACCCCCCCATGACTTCATCCCCGCCCGCAGATCCCGTCTCCTTTGTTTTTCTCCGTGCCGTGCCAAAGGAAAATTGTGGGGCTCGCTGCCCACAAAATGAGAAAAATGCATTTTTTGGAGATTATTCCGAACGAAGCGAGGGGAGCAGGGAAAAACCCTCGGGGTGGAGGGAGCAGAAAGCACCGGCAGCAGTGGGTGTAGGGAATATTTGCAGCTGGTCATGGAGGAGTCACGGATAACGGGCTCCTGGCTGCCCCATCCCTCATCCAGAGGGGATGGATATCTGTGCCTTATCAACAAAAAGTGGCTGTGGCCCCAAAAAATCCGTAATTTCAGCAAATGAGCGGGAGGAAGCTCCAGGCTGTGGCCGTTGCTGGGATATTCCAGCTGCTGGGTAGGACTTTTCCAGACACAGCAGCTTGAAGTGACCCCTGTGGGATGAAAGCTGGAATAACTCATCCTGTCCATGAGGATGGGCACCTCACTGCAGGAAAATCAGGAATGCTCAGCTTCATCTGCTGGAATTCACTGCTGTAATTAAATTCATAAGGAGGATTTAAATCAGGGACTGGAGTCGCTTCCCAGAGTTCCCCCTTCCCAGGAACATCCATGGATTTGTGGGAAGGATTCCCAGCTGCAGCGAGCAGGGTGGGGTGGAGGAATGGCTCGTTGGTCGCACGGACCTTTGGTTGGGTTGTGGTTGGTGGCTGGGTTTTGGTTGGTTTTTGGTTGTAGGTTGCATCCTTCCTTCATTCATTAGTTTGTTGGCTGTTGGTTGGTTGCTGGTTGGGTTTTGGTCATTGGTTGGTTGGGTTTTGGTCATTGGTTGGTCGGTTGCTGGTTGGGTTTTGGTCATTGGTTGGTTGGGTTTTGGTCATTGGTTGGTCGGTTGCTGGTTGGGTTTTGGTCATTGGTTGGTTGGGTTTTGGTCATTGGTTGGTCGGTTGCTGGTTGGGTTTTGGTCATTGGTTGGTTGGGTTTTGGTCATTGGTTGGTCGGTTGCTGGTTGGGTTTTGGTCATTGGTTGGTCCTTGGTTGGTCGGTTGCTGGTTGGGTTTTGGTCATTGGTTGGTCCTTGCTTAGTCATTGATTCTTGTTGGTTGGCCATTGGTTGGTCGGGTTTTGGTTATTGGTTGTTGATTGTTGACCCTTGGCTCATTGGTTGGTTGGTTTGGTTTTGGTTGGTTGATTTGTCATTGATTGGCCATTGCTTGTCTGGCCATTGGTCAGTGATTGGTTGGCCATTGATTGGTGATTGGTTGGTTTTTGTTTGGTTGGCCATTGATTGGTGATTGGTTGGTTTTTGTTTGGTTGGCCATTGATTGGTGATTGGTTGGTTTTTGTTTGGTGGCTCGNCCATTGATTGGTGATTGGTTGGTTTTTGTTTGGTTGGCCATTGATTGGTGATTGGTTGGTTTTTGTTTGGCTGGCCATTGATTGGTGATTGGTTGGCCATTGCTTGGCCACTGGTTGGCCATTGCTTGGCCACTGGTTGGCCATTGCTTGGCCACTGGTTGGTGATTGGTTGGCCATTGATTGGCCATTGGTTGTTTCCCCAAAGCCAAGCCCCATTTTGAGGCCCTTGAGCATTCCCCATTTCCCGGCATCCCAACGCTCCTGTCCCGTTTCAGGACGACACCGACGTCAACATCGACTGCGCCGGTGACGACCGACACCCCTCCAGGCGGGTGTGCAACGTCAGCTACCCCTTCTTCCGCGCCAAGGCCAAGGTAGGGCATTCCCAATCCCCAGGGACACATCTGGCACATCTGGGATTGTACAGATAAACATCTGGGTTCTTCCTTTTGGAGTTTGAAGGGCGTCTTTCAAAGCTGGGGTGGTGGGTTGGGATCCTCAGGAGAACCCAGCCCCGCTCCTCCAGGTGATTCACCTCCAATCCCTTGGAAAAAGAGAAAATCTCCCCAGCTCCAGAATCCATCTGAAACTTTTCCTTGATTTTGATGGATTGTCCAGCCCTGAGAGGTTTTCCCTGCTCTGAGGTTTTTCAGGATCCTGCTCAGAGCCCCTGGCTGGTGGCATCCTCCAAACCAGAGTTCCCAATATTTGGGATGAGCCCAGCTCCAGTTTATCGTTTTTATAATTCCTAAACCCTTGGGAAACATCAAATTCAGGGATAAGGTGTGGAAGGAAGAGTGGGGAGATCCACTCAGGATCCATGTGGAATTCCAGTGACCCACCCCTGGGAAAAGGGACCAACACAAGCAGGATCTGGAGGCAAAATCTCAAATCCGCCTGAAACCTTTCCTGGGTGATGACGCTGGATGAGCCTCAGGCACCGGGCTGGGCTTCCCAGCTCCCCAAATTCCCGGTGGGATGCCTGTGGCTGCGCCAGGAGCTGCCTGCCCGCTCGGGAATGCGTCCCCGGGCCAGCAGGTAGCGCCGCTGCTGCCAAAACAAAGACAGGCTGCGGGTGGAATTTTGGCTCCGGAGCCGCGGGAGCTTTAATATTCCAGTCAGCTGTGGCGGCGCAGACGGCCCGGGGTCACTGCAGATGGGACATTTATCACTTTTATCCCGTTTTATTGGTGTTGGCTCTCTCCAGCTGCCTCCCATCCCGGGCCTCTGCTTCCAGCTCGCTGCGTCCATGGCAGGGGCTGGGAGAATTCCTGCAAATCCTCTCTGCCTGGAGAGGCTCTGCTCAGGAGCAGGAGTTGTGTCTGAGCACGGTCCCTGCTCAGTTCTCATGGTTTTGTTCCCTCTGATGTTTTTCCTGAATTTTTTAAATTTTTTTTTTTTCTCCTTCTCTGATTTACCAAAATGTGAGTGTTGGTCTAACACTGATACTCAACTGTGACGGGCAAAAGACTCTCTAACACTTTAAAGTTTAATTTAATTTAATGTTTATTCAGCGCTGGGCAGCAGCGTGAGGTGATCCTCTAATAGCACTGCGAAATCCCAGGTGATCACAGAGTCTATTTATTGATAAAAACTCCAAATAAACACTTATTCATCATCACAGCCTTTCTCATTCCTTGCTTCCTATGGTAATTAGTTTAATTAGCTATTAAGATGCGTGATCGGCTCCTTAAATTAAATCTGGGGTCGTTTTGGTGGGGAGGGGTCTCAGAGGGAGGAAGTAAGGCGAGTCTTCCTCATCCTAAACTCTCGACCTTTTCTATCACTGACAACACAAATGATTTCTGGGGAAATCCCAATTTTTCCCAGAACGGGTTTCTGGTTCCATTGTTTGTGTTCCTTTGGATCCCCTCACTATTTTTGTCTTTTCCCATTACAAGCACAGCTGAGCAAACACAAGATGACAACAATCAATTATTTAAATTTCAGATAACTTCCTCAAGCCTGATTTTCCTTCTAACTTTTAACTGTTTTCAGCAAGGCCTATCTACCCCTTTGCTTCTTAATTAACTCTAGTAAATAACTAACTTTTAACTAAAAATCCTGATTTTTTAAGATTGGTGTTTCATCTCCTCAGGTCGCTTTCCGCCTGGATTTCGAGTTCAGCAAATCCATCTTCCTGCAGAGCATGGAGGTCCTCATGGTCGCCAGCAGGTCTGGGAATGGAATCACGGAATCATGGAATGGTTTGGGTTGGAAAAAAAAAAAAAAACACACAGTCCCACCCCTTCCCTGATCCCAAAGTGTCCGACCTTGGATGATTCCAGGGATTCAGAGGCAGACAAAGCTCCTCTGAGCTTCCTTTGGGATTTATTCTTCCAGAGGTTTTCCATGGAATGACCCCATGGAGATCCAGCTGATCCTAAACTTGGCTGGTTTTATTTATTCCGGGAAAATCCTGCAAAGAAAGGGAAAATCCCATTAGGAAAGGGGGAAATCCAATAAGGAAAAGGAAAAATCCTGCAAAGAAAGGGAAAATCCTATAAGGAAAAGGGAAAATCCAATAAGGAAAGGGGGAAATCCAATAAGGAAAGGGGAAAATCCAATAAGGAAAGGGGAAAATCCTGCAAAGAAAGGGGAAAATCCCGTAAGGAAAGAGAGGGAAAATCCTGCAAAGAAAGGGAAAATCCTGCAAAGAAAGGGGAAAATCCAATAAGGAAAGAGAGGGAAAATCCTATAAGGAAAGAGAGGGAAAATCCTGCAAAGAAAGGGGAAAATCCTATAAGGAAAGAGAGGGAAAATCCTGCAAAGAAAGGGAAAATCCCATAAGGAAAGGGGAAAATCCTATAAGGAAAGGGGAAAATCCAATAAGGAAAGGGNATTAATGAATAATTTATCAATTGACCGAATTATTAATTCTTTTTAATTAAAGTCACCAATAATTAGAGCAGAGCAGGATTCCCCTGCACCCCTTTAAACTGCTGGGGAACCCAAATTTCCACCAACCCCACAAACCCCAAGTCCCTGCATAAAGTAAACCAAAATAAAGTCCCAGGAACTCATCTAAAAATTATTTTAAATTTATAAATATAAAAGACATTAATTACATATATAACAATTTATTTTAAAAACAGTTTAAATTAATTTAAAACACAGACAAAAACCTGTCTTTGCTCAGAAATTCCACGTAGTAAATACCACAAAAAAATTAAAAAACACGATTTATATCTCCCTCTAAATTATTTTCCTCACTAAAATCCCGCTTGGAGCAAAAAGTTCAGCATTCCCAAAAAAAAATTCCCGGGGGATTTTGGCTCCTCGCTGACCCCCTGGTGCTGTTGCAGTGACAGCGAGGAGAAGGAGAGCACCAAGGACGACAACGTCGCCCACCTCAACCTCCAGCTCAAATACGAGGCTGACCTGCTCTTCACCAGGTGAATTCCCAAATTCAGGAATTGGGGAAAAGCAGCTTTCAAACCTAAGTTGAATTCGGGGATTTATTGAAAAAACGGGAGGTGTAAAAATAATAAAAAAATTAAAAAAAAAAAAAAAATCAGGGAGAGATTTTTATAGAGCTGGGCTCTTCCCGATGTTTGAATTTTATTGGAGAGGGGTGAGGGTGAGTTTTATGGGAATAAAAAAAGGGAATTTTTGGAGGTAATGATGGTCATAACAGGTGTTCAGCTGTCTGGGCCAGTGGCCATCCCAAAAAAANAAACCCACAAAAAAAGAGCCAAACAAAAAAAAAAAAAAAAAAAAAAATTTGGGAGGGAAACTCAGCTGTGGGATGAGCAGGAATGAAAAGTCTGGGATGAGATAATTTGGGAAGTTGCTGATGGGAAAATCAGGGATCCCAAAGCACATTCCCTGGCAATGCTTGCTGGAATTTTTAGGGGATTTTTCAGCCCTTGGGTAATTTTTTGTTTTTTATGAAATTCCTTTAATGTTTGGGATTTATGGGGAGCGAGGGGATTCTCCAGTTGGGGACAAAGGGGAAGGAGAGCGGGGAAAAGATCAAATTTGGGAATTTTGGATGGAAAAGGAGGGAGGGGGTTTTAAAGGAAGGTTTGGGGCCATCCAGAATGGGTTCCCACAGGATATTCCTGGATCTTTTCCCACATTTCCAGCTGCAAAGCAGGGATTGATTGATTGATTGATTGATTGATTGATTGATTTACATCCAAAGCTCAGCCGGGGCCTGGGGGGGCTCTGCTGCATTAAAGAGGGAGGGAAATCCTGCAAAAAAGGGGAAAATCCTGGAAGGAAAGGGGGGACATCCTATAAGGAGAGGTGAAAATCCTGCAAAAAAAATGGGACATCCTGAAAAAAAAAAGAGGGGGAAGTCCTATAAGGGAAGGGGAAAAACCCATAAGGAAAGGGGGAAAATCCTGCAAAAAAAGGGGAAATCCTGCAAAAAAAAAAGAGGGGGAAATCCTGCAAAAAAAAGAGGGGGAAATCCTGCAAGAAAGAGGAAATCCTGCAAGGAAAGGGGAAATCCTGCAAGGAAAGGGGGGAAATCCTGCAAAAAAATAGAGGGGAAAATCCTGTAAGGAAAGGGGGAAAATCCTGTAATCAGGAGAGGGGAAAATCCTGCAAAGAATGGGGAAATCCTGCAAGGAGAGAGGAAAATCCTATAAGGAGAGGGGAAAATCCTAAAAGCCCCTTTGTCCCACAGGACATCGAGCCTGGACTATTTCGAGATCAGATCCAACAATTCCCTGGATGGATCCAACCCCTCCGGGCCCCCCTTCCACTGCACCTTCACGGTGAGCGCGGCGCGGATCCCGGATTTTCCTGGATTTGGGATCTGCCCCGGGATGCCCATCCCATAATCCCGACACGCGGTGCTCTTCCCGGCAGCTGCAGAACCTGGGGTTTTTCCCGGTGCACGGCGTGACCCTAAAGATCACCGTGCCCGTGGCCACCCGGGCGGGCAACCGGCTGCTGCTGCCCGTGGCACTCCGCGCCCGGCAGGTAGGAACGGAGCCGGGATTAGGGCGGGAGAGGGATTAGGGCGGGAGAAGGGATTAGGGGGAGCGGGATTAAGGAGGGAGCAGGGATTAGGGCGGGAGCGGGATTAGGGGGCAGCGGGATTAGGGAGGAGCAGGGATTAGGGGGGAGCGGGATTAGGGGGGAGCGGGATTAGGGGGGGGCGGGATTAGGGGGGCGCAGGGATTAGGGCGGGATTCTATCTCGGTTTAGGGTGAGATTCTGTCTCAGTTTAGGATGGGACCCTGGTTTAGGATGGAAACTGGGATTAGGACCGCAGTCGGGTTTAGGATGGGCACCAGGTTTAGGGTGGGAGCCAGGTTTAGGTTGAGATCCCGGTTTAGAGTGGGATTCTGGTTTAGGGTGGGATTCTGGTTTAGGATGGGATTCTGGTTTAGGACAGATTCTAGTTTAGGATGGGATCCTAGCCCTGTTTATGATGGGATTCCTGCCCAGTTTAGAATGGGACTCTAGCCCTGTTTAGGATGGGATTCCTGCCCTGTTTAGGATGGGATTCTATCCCAGTTTAGGATGGGATTCCATCCCATTTTAAGATGGGATTCCAGCATGGTTTAGAATGGGATTCTGTCCTAGTTTAGGATGGGATTCCGTCCCAGTTTAGGATGGGATTCTGGCCTAGTTTAGGATGGGATTCCGTCCCATTTTAAGATGGGATTCCAGCATGGTTTAGAATGGGATTCCAGCCCAATTTAGGATTGAATTCTGTCCTGGTTTATGATGGGATTCCAGCTCGCTTTAGGATAAGATTCCATCCCAGTTTAGGATGGGATTCCTGCCCAGTTTAGGATGGGATTCTGTCCTATTTTAAGATAGGATTCGAGCCTGGCTTAGGATGGGATTCCAGCATGGTTTAGGATTGAATTCTGTCCTGGTTTAGGATGGGATTCCAGTCCGGTTTAGAATGGGATTCCAGCCTGGTTTTATATGGGATTTCAGCCTGGTTTAGGATGGGATTCCAGCCCGGTTTTAGATGGGATTTCAGCCCGGTTTTATATGGGATTTCAGCCTCGTTTAGATGGGATTCCAGCCCGGTTTTAGATGGGATTTCAGCCCGGCTTAGGATGGCGTTCCAACCCTCCAGCCCCATCCCACAGCGACCCAAACCCAATCCCAACTCCAGCACCTCCTGGGGGGTGCTGGGGACCCCCAATCCCGCCGGGATGGGGGCACAGGGAAGCGTCCCTGCCGGAATTCCATCGGCTTCTCCCACAGGAAAACACCACCTGCACCGTCTGGGGGAACACCACGGATTACCGGAGAACCCCGGCCGAGGAGGATCTGTCCCGCACCCCACACCTGGTACTCACCTCATCCTGGCTCCAGGATATCCCAAAACAGGGAAAAACCTGGAATAGCGATGGCCCATGGACATGGGAGGGCAGGATGTTGGAATTTTTAGGAGATTTTTAAGCCCTTTGGTCGTTTTATTTTTATTTTTCCTCTCAGCAAATAAAACCCCGTTAATCCTCAGGATTTATGGGGAGCCAGGGGATTTTCCAGCTGGCAAAATCGGGATCATTTTTTTTCCAAGGGAAAGCTTGGAAGGGACGAACAGCACAAAAAGCAGCAAAAATTGGGGATTTTGGGGCGAAAAAGGAGGAGAAAAATTAAAAATGTGGGGATTTGACCACGCAGGGGGAGGGAGCGTGGGATTGCCCCTCCCTCGGTGCGGGGCAGGGATGAATCCCGGGATTTTCCCGGATTTCCCAGCCGTGATCCTGGATTTTTCTTTTTGCAGAACCACAGCAACTCCGACGTGGTTTCCATCGAGTGCGAGGTGAAGCTGGCCCCCGGCGAGGAGCTGGACCTGCACCTGAGCGGGAACCTCTGGATGGAATCTCTGAAAGCAGTGAGTGCTCCAAGGAAAACGTGGAATTCGGGCAGAAATCCCCCCCAAAAAAAAAAATTTGGGATTTTTCCCTCCCCCAAGCGTGTGGGGGGTGATTTTGGCTCCCATTTTTCCTATTGGATTGTGCACCCCGTAACTAATTAGTTAATTAATTAGCAAATGTAATTAATTTGAGGGCGCCTTTTTGCTGTCGGTCCGCCCCAGCCCCTGCATCCTCATGGATGCAAAAAGAATTCCTGTGGAGACAAAGCCATGGGATAATGGGATGGGATAATGGGATCGATGGAATGGGATAATGGGATAGATGGGATAATGGGATGGGATAATGGGATCGATGGAATGGGATAATGGGATAATGGGATTGATGGGATCAATGGGATGGGATAATGGGATGGGATAATGGGATCAATGGGATGGGATAATGGGATAGATGGGATAATGGGATGGGATAATGGGATCGATGGAATGGGATAATGGGATAATGGGATCGATGGGATCAATGGGATGGGATAATGGGATCGATGGGATAATGGGATCGATGGGATGGGATAATGGGATTGATGGAATGGGATGGGATAATGGGATCGATGGGATCGATGGGATAATGGGATCAATGGGATGGGATAATGGGATCGATGGGATAATGGGATGGGATAATGGGATTGATGGAATGGGATGGGATAATGGGATCGATGGGATAATGGGACGGGATAATGGGATCGATGGAATGGGATAATGGGATTGATGGAATGGGATGGGATAATGGGATCGATGGGATCAATGGGATGGGATGGGATGGGGATGAGACCCATGGGATAATGGGATCAGTGGGATGAGATCCATGAGGTGGGATCCATGGGATAATGGGATCAGTGGGATGGGATCTATGGGATGAGATTCATTGGATGGGATGGGGATGGGATCCATGGGATGGGGATGAGATCCATGGGATAATGGGATAATGGGATGGGATCTATGGGATCATCGGATCAGTGGGATGAGATCCATGGGATGGGATAATGGGATGGGATAATGGGATGGGATCCGTGGGATGGCATGGGATGGGTTAATGGGATAATGGGATGGGATCATGGGATGGGATCATGGGATCCATGGGATGGGATGACGGGATGGGATCCATGGGATGGGGATGAGATCCATGGGATGATGGCATGGGATAATGGGATCAGTGGGATGAGATCCATGAGGTGGGATCCATGGGATAATGGGATCAGTGGGATGGGATCTATGGGATGAGATTCATTGGATGGGATGGGGATGGGATCCATGGGATGGGGATGAGATCCATGGGATAATGGGATAATGGGATGGGATCTATGGGATCATCGGATCAGTGGGATGAGATCCATGGGATGGGATAATGGGATGGGATAATGGGATGGGATCCGTGGGATGGCATGGGATGGGTTAATGGGATAATGGGATGGGATCATGGGATGGGATCATGGGATCCATGGGATGGGATGACGGGATGGGATCCATGGGATGGGGATGAGATCCATGGGATGATGGGATGGGATAATGGGATCAGTGGGATGAGATCCATGGGATGAGATTCATTGGATGGGGATGGGATTCATGGGATGGGATAATGGGATCCATGGGATAATGGGATGGGATCCATGGGACCAGATCCATTGGATGGGGATGAGATCCATGGGATGGGATAATGGGATAATGGGGTGGGATCCATGGGATGGGCTGGGTCCCACTGGGAACGGGATCCCGTTTTCCCCGTGGGATTCCCGGCCCCGCTCCCGCTGCAGCTGAAGTTCAGGGCACTGAAGCTCACCACGATCGCCGCGCTCCAGCGCCGCTTCCGGAGCCCCTTCGTGTTCCGGGAGGAGGATCCCAGCCGCCAGGTGAGCCGGGATTTTGGGATCCGGGATTCTGGGACCCTGCCCTGATCCCGCTGGGATGGAGGAATCCCCGCAGGGGGGAAATCCGAGCCAAACCCTTGGCTCAGCATTCCCAAAATCCCCCTTTTCCCAACCATTCCCGCCCGGAACCCGCGGCGTTTCCTCTCCTCCAGATCACCTTCGAGATCTCCAAGCCCGAGGAATGGCAGATTCCCATCTGGATCATCCTCGGGAGCACCCTGGGGGGTCTCCTGCTCCTGGCCCTGCTCGTCCTGGCGCTCTGGAAGGTGAGCTGAACATTTTTGGGAGCAATTCCAGAAATTCCCACTCATGGAGGAACCTTCTGGATCCTCAACCCCGCCAAGAATCCTCCAAAATCTCCTTTTCCCATATAAATTATATCAACATCCAGCTGTTATCCCAATAAAACCTCCTGGAATAACAGCGGGGTCGTGTTTTCCTTCCCACAGCTCGGATTCTTCCGGAGCGGGAGCCGGCGGCGGGCGGCGGAGCGGGAGCAGAATTCCCGAGGGATGGAGTGACCCAAGGGGGGGCCTGGAGCCCCCTCCCAGCCCCGGAATTCCCGGAATTCCCAAGGATTTGGGGGGGGCTGAGCTTGGCTCTGCAGCGGGATGAGGGAACAGCCCTTGTGGGACAGCGCTGAAAAGGCGTAAAAACCCCTCGGAGCAACGGAGAATTCCCAAAAAAAACAAAAGGGTCCCCTCGGAGGAGCTGCCGACTGGGATTCCATCAAAAACCCCTCGGAGCAACGGAGAATTCCCAAAAATCTCCTCAGAGGAGATTTCAATGGAATTCTGTTAAAAAAAAAAAAAAAAAAAA
>VXBI01005292.1:7070-21027 GCA_013397375.1 Toxostoma redivivum
TGGATTTTTCCTCGTGTTCTTTGTCAGAGAATAACGAGGATTTTTTCCTCGTGGATTTTTCCTCGTGTTCTTTGCTGCAGAGAATAACAAGGATTTTTATTTTTCCTCGTGGATTTTTCCTTGTGTTCTTTTCTGCAGAGAATAATGAGGGTTTTTATTTTTCCTTGTGGATTTTTCCTCACGTTCATTGCTGCAGAGAAAAACGAGGATTTTTCCTCATGGATTTTTCCTCGTGGATTTTTCCTTGTGTTCTTTTCTGCAGAGAATAACGAGGGTTTTTATTTTTCCTCGTGGATTTTCCTCGTGGATTTTTCCTCGTGGATTTTTCCTCGTGGATTTTTCCTCATGGAATTCATTGCTGCAGAAAAAAACGAGGAGTTTTCCTCGTGGATTTTTCCTCGTGGATTTTTCCTCGTGGATTTTTCCTCGTGTTCTTTGTCAGAGAATAACGAGGATTTTTTCCTCGTGGATTTTTCCTCGTGTTCTTTGCTGCAGAGAATAAGGGCAATTTTTATTTTTCCTCGTGTTATTTTCCTTGTGCTCACTGCTGAAAGACAAGGCTCTCCATGCTGCAGGGCTGGTGGAGGTGGGCAAAACCGGGAATCGGGGCCGCTCCCTCCCCCAGCTGATTTCTGATCCCATTTCCAGGTAAATATTTGGCAGATAACTGATGGAAGCTTATGCAAGTCCATGGAAAATACTATGGAAAATACCCAAGGACTGCTGTGCGTGGAACGGGTTTTAATTACAGTTTAAGGAAAATGAACTAAATCCTGCACTCGGGACATTTCTGTTGGAAGTGTCGACAACTTTCAGCATTTTTTTTCCTTGGAAAACACCGTCTTGACCAGTCCTCCAGTATTTACTTCTAGATGTAACATTGTTAATGGTTTTAAAATGTAATTATTGTATTTGTAAATGGTACTCATTCCAGTAAGGCTGTATTTTGGCAGTTAGACACTTGAGTTTTAGCATTTTACCATTCATGAAATGGATGTAATTTAAACTGTGGTATATAAATCTAATAGTAGTACTGTTGAATGGCACAATGCTTACAGAGGTAGATTGCATTTTGTCAATATATACAATTTAAATACGATTCTGGTAGCTGTTATGAAGGGGGTGCCTCATCAAAAGAGAGTTCAGTAGAGCCCACAGGCTGATTTAATTTTCCTTCAGTCCTCAGTACGTCTCAATTAAAAGCTCAGCCTTCAGGTTTGGCTGGTTTAACTCCAGAAAAAATATTCTTGGAAAGCTGGAGGTCCCTAGGATGGTCCCCCAGGATTAAAATCTCACTTCTGCAAGGAGAATTTACTCCAAATTTCCAGTCCCTGCTGGAATCCCAGCAGCTCTTCCCTGCCCCATGTGTATTTTCTATCCCTGCCCGTGTATTTTGCAGGGATTCAGGTGAGGAAAGGAGCAGCAGAGAGGCTGGGAGGTCACTCTGAGCTCACAGCAGTGGCACAAAATGTCATTTTTGGGGTTCAAGGATGCATTTCCTGAGCTGCCCCCGGATGTTTGCTCATTTTTACGTTGCTTTGCTGGCTTTTTTCTGCCTTTCCCCCCCATTTTTGAAAGCTCTACGGGTTTAGAAAACGCTTTAAAGAATTGCAGCTGCACCTGCTTGTCTATTTTAGCACTCAGGCAGGAAAATGTGCAAGGAAAAATACTGGGAAATAAATTCCCAGGGAGCAGGAGCAGCACAGGGGGTGCTGTCAGGGCAGGAGCATTGGGAGCAGAGGTGGGAAAACACATGGAAATGCTAAATTGGGGAATGGGGGACAAAATCTTGTCCCTCTGTGTTTTCCCTGTCCCTCTGTGTGCTGCTCATTCCCGTGGATTTCAGCCTCACCCCACTCCTGGCAAAAGCACTCACAGTGCTGCAACTGCTGAGCTTGTCAAAGAGGAGAATTTGGCAATATTGGGAGTGAAAAATGAAGGGATCTTTGTGAAATTAAAGGAGGAGCACAGGAGCATCCAGTGAGCGAGGTGCTGGGACTTTGAGGATGTGGAAGATGATGAAAAGTTTGGGTTTTACGAGTGGTGCCAGGATTGGGGCGGTGCATTGGCATGGGGAAACAGCCTGGGCGTGCTGGGAGGTGCTTGGTGTAGGAAAACAGAGATCTGTGCCCATGTTGAAGGAAAAGAAGGGATTGTGGGGATATTTCAGGTGTGAGGTGGCTCCTGGGGGTGAGTTAAAAGGCAGCAGCAGGAAAGGAAAAGCACAATTCACTCCTGCAGCCCCCCACATCCTCACAGATTTTTTCACTCCCCAGTGTGAATGGTTTTTCCCCCTGAACTGGAAATTTGTATGAATTGTGTGGAGCTCACCCCTTTCTGACACAGGAATACAGGGCAAACCCTTAGAGTCAGATTTATGGTGTGTATAACTGTTCCAAACCCATCCTTCCAAAAGAGAACTACTGCACAGACCTGGAGAAAAAAAAAATGGATTTATAATGTAAATATGACCAGAACATAGAGATTTTACTTTATATTTCATTTGAAAGACAAGGTGTTTACATTAGCATTGGGTTTTTGAGTGCTTTTGAAAGAGAAAAACCCATAACCCAAAGCTCCCAAGCTCATCCTGTTTGAGCTGGTGAACAAAACAAGAGGTCACTTTTTTGGGATGCAGAACTCATGGCCTGGGGAGAGAGATGGGAACAGTCTGGGACATTTTGTTCTGTTTTTGGGACATGTGGGATGTGCCAGCCCCACAGGGGGACAGTGCCAGCTCCAGCCACTGGCAGGTGACACCAACCCTGTGACCCTGGGACCACAAGCAGTGACCTGGGGCAGGTTTTTCCATCCTGCTGGTGCCAGTTTTTGTTTTCTCAGAGTAAATTTGGGGGATTTGGGTTCGTTGGGAGTTTGGTGAGAGCACCTGGCTCCACAGAGGGACCTGGAGTGTTTTCAGGGCATTCAGCTCTGCAGGGTTCACTTCTTCTGTGGTTTTTAGGAGGAAAATCTATGTTTTTTCAGGGAATTTGTCCGTTTGGGGCTGGCTGCCCCCTGGCAGAGAGCAGGGAGGGGAAATGGCAGTTCTTTGGTTTCATCCAGATCCATACAGCCTGCTTTGGGTGGGAAGGGATTTAAAAATCATTTTGTTCCAGCCCTGCCATGGCAGGGACACCTTCCACTGCCCCAGGATGTTTCAGACCCCTGTGCCAGGAATTCCTTCCCAAAATCCATCCATCCCTGCCATTCCCTGTGTCCCCAGTCCCTCTCCAGCTCTCCTGGAGCCCCTCCAGGCCCTGCCAGGGGCTCTGAGCTCTCCCTGGATCCTTCTCCTCTCCCTCAGCTCTCCCAGCCTGAGCTCAGCAGCACTGGGATCCATCTGAGCAAACAGAAAAAGAAATCAAATCATTTTTAATCATAAAAATGTGGGTGCATGCACAGAAAGGCTTTAGCTCCTTCCACAGACCTTTCCCTTTAGTCTCTCTCCTCAGCAGCCTCTCCCACAGGAATTTTCCCCTGGGAATTTGGCAGCCCACACCTGCAGGGTCAAGGTCCCTCTGGCAGGGCAGAATTTTCCCCAAGGACACCTCCAGACCTGGAATGTTTCATGGCAGGAGCAGGAAATCATTTTCTTGCCACCTTTCTGCTGTTTGCTGCAAACTGTCACAATCCTCAGCCAGCTCTTGGTGCTCCTCACAGGATTTCACAGCAGTTTTCTACTTTAATAATGTTTCTTAATAACTCTGAAATCTCTCAATAGTAGGAAATATCACAAAATAATGAGTTTTTCTGGTTTGTATCTGCATTTATTCCTGTGTAAATCTTCTTATTTTTGTTGTCATTCACTATTTCACTGAAATTAATTTGTCTTCACTCTGCCCTTTCAGGTTTTATCTATTAATTTTTCAATCATAAATGGGAAAAGCCTGGAAGTTTCTGTGGGAATGCTCTCCTTTTTTGGCCAGGCAGAGCAGGGATGGGAAGGGAAGGTACAGCCCCCCCTTGTCACCCTTCCCAGGCTGCTCTCCAAGATTCCTCCAGCAGGAGCATCCTAAAAAAAAAAGTCACCACCTCTTTCTCCCAGCAGAAGCATTTTTAAATGGCTGGAGTGCACTGAAAAGGTGACACATTTTAAATTTACCTAAGAGAGAGTTAGGCGTTTTTTTTCCTTACCTTTTTCTTGTTTTTATGTGAAAATATCTTGGTTAAAACCCTTAATTTTGAAGCTTGTCATGATCAAAATATGTAACATCATCTTGTACTTTCCTGGTTAGAAAACACCATCTCAAATATTTCATTTCACAGCCAAAATCCTTCTGTTCCTCTTTTCCTCACAATTTTAAATGAATCTGTGTAGAGCCAGGGAGGTTTTATGATAATCAGGATTATTCCAGTTTTATGATAATCAGGATTTTAATTCAAGTAAAAGATTTGCTGCTGCCTGGCTCCCCTTGTCCCTTTGGGAGGGATGGTGCTGCTGGCAGTGGTTCTTGGAGCCACAAATTGATGGTGGGGATGCTCTTCAGAGGTTTGGGGACAAGCAGGACGTGGTGGAACACCAGATCCCAGTGAGGCCTTTGGGATATTTTATCCATCCATTAGAAATCCCAGGTTTTCTGGGAATCACTGTGGATTTGCTGTCCCAATGCTGGGTTCCTCATCCATGCAGGAAGGGGTTTTTCACTCCCAAACCTTCTGGGGTTGGTGAAATCCCTTGGATGCCATAAAACAAACAGGGATGTGTGGTGGTGTGAGCCAGGAGTGGGGTTGGGATGTGCTGGGAAGCTCCCAGGGCTGGTGGGAGGAGGGCCCAGGATGTGGGACAATGAATCCAACACCCCCAGGTATCACCCTGGATCATTTAATGAACTCCCTCGTGTATAAAATGTTTATAAATATTTGTGGATGAAGATACACAGGTCTATTTTTAAGATTTAAGTTAAATAAGTTAATGAATGGCTGGCCTTTTCTGCCTAAACGTGCAATGAGATATATTATACCTTTAGTCTACGATGGCCTAGGTACTGCTTAGTCTGTGATGAAAACTTTGCTGCTTTCCTACTGTTCTCAGAGAAAAAAAAATGAAATAAAACCTATAAAAGACGTACAGGTTTGTTGCACAGGGACTACTGCAGCGAAGCTTTGTATTTGACCACTGGTAATATGAATGTGTTGTATTGACTTGTTGAAGATAATCATGAAACAAAACATATTTTAAATGTTACTTGCCTTATAGATTAGAGTACGACTATGTGGATATCATTTTTGTAAATACTGTTTTTTATAAATGTCTTTCCTCCTCCATCCTCCCCGTCACCCATTTCACCCACTCTCAAATATGCAATTATTTACCATGCAGAGCATCGTGACAAAGAAATCCCCACGTCAGAACAAAGTTTATTCATTCTATACATAAGAACCACATGAAATACCTGACTGAGTTGCAATTTAAATGTGATTATTATTTTTTTTTCCTTGAAAATAAACAAAAAACTGCAAAACATTTATTTTTCTGAGTGGGTTTTGCTTCCACGTGCAGCAGCACCCAGAGGAGAGGGCAGAAGGATTGAAGGCTGGCACAAAAATGAGTCAAGAAAGGGTTTCTGTCCCAAAATCCATCACTGCTGCTGGAGTTATGTGCAGTGTCCCAGCATGGGGACAGGTCGAGGGTGGCAGGTGGGGACATGTGAGGATCCTCAGGGAGCGTGGGGATGGATGGAGCTGCAGGAATGGGGTGTGGGACATGGGGGACCCGTGGAAGGAGTAGGGGTGCATGGAGGGCAGGGAATACTGAGGGATGGAGGTGGGGAATGGGAATGAGGAGGGGAATGGGAATGCGGAGGGATGGAGGCAGGAATGGGAATATGAGGGGATGGAGGCTGGGAATACGGAGGGATGAAAGCTGGAAATGAGGGGGGATGGAGGCGGGATCGGGAATACGGAGGGATATGGAAGCCGGGAATGAGGGGGGATGCAGGCGGGAACGGGAATGTGAGGGGATGGAGGCGGGGAACGGGAATGAGGAGGGGACAGGAATACGGAGGGATGGAGGTGAGGAACGGGAATGAGGCAGGGAACAGGAACGAGGGGGGATGGAGGCCGCGAATAGGGAGGGATGGAGGCAGGAATGGGAATATGAGGAGATGGAGGCTGGGAATACGGAAGGATGGAGGCCGGATCAGGAATGAGGCGGGGACGGGAATACGGAGGGATGGCCTCCCCCCCGCAGCTGAGGGCGATGGAGAGCGGCCAGTCCCCCTGCGGGCCCGGCTCGGGTGGGTCTCCATTTCCCCTCCAAAAACCCTTCAACACTTGCGGTTTTTCCTCCATAAAGTCGCGCTGTGCCCCGCAGGGCCTGGCGGGCGCTTCCCGGTGGCGGCGGTGCAGGAGATCCTGAGGGAGGAGCTGGGCAGCGCCCTGAGGGAGCGGCGCTACGAGCCGGGGCCATGCCGGCAGGCGGCCCGCGACATCGCCCAGGTGGGACACTGGGGCCCCAAATATCCCCAAAATAGCCATAAAGTGTGACGTAAAGCTTGGGGGCGACCAGGGACATCACCCAGTTAGGACATTGGTGCCCCAAAGTACCTGTAAAGTGTGAGGTAAAGGCTGGGGGTAGCCAAGGGCATCGCTGAGGTGAGACATTGGTGCCCCAAATACCCCCCAAATACCCATAATGTGTAAAGGTAAAGGCTGAGGGCGATCAGGGACATCTCTAAGGGGGGGCATTCATCCTCATGCCTCCATAGAGTGCCCGAAATATTCCCGAAAATGTTGATAAAGTGTGAGGTAAAGGCTGACGGCAGCTGTGGAGGTGCTGGCCAGGATTGCTCAGAGGGGGTGCAGACATATATGAATTAATTAATACATTTACAGACTGGTTTGGGTGGGGAGGGACCTCAAAGCTCATCCAGCCTCATCCCAGCCATGGCAGGGACACCTTAAACTGTCCCAGGACACTGCCAGGGATGTGACAGCCACAGCAAATCTGGGCACCCTGTGCCAGGACCTCCCTTGGGAACAATTCCTTCCGAATATCCCACCCATCCCTGCCCTCTTGTCAGTTCAACACCACTCCCCTTGCCCTGCTATGAATCCCTCCCCATTTTTGAGCTGTTGTGGGTTAAATTTGCTTTTCCCTGCAGGCTGTTGAGGCGCGGGTGAAAGCGCTGGCAGTGCCCAGGTACAAGATCGTGGTGGTGGCACACGTTGGGCAGCTGGGTGAGCAGAGCCTGCAGATCAGCAGCAGGTGCCTCTGGGACCCTGAGAGTGACACATTTTCATCCTGTGTGTTCAAAAACACCTCCCTGTTTGCTGTGGCAAATGTCTACGGTGTGTATTTTGAATAGGGGAGGCATCAGGAGAAATGAATATTCAGCCCAGCTCTTCCTGTCTCTGCTTTTGAAAAGATCTGTGAAGGACCAAGGTACTCTCACCTGCTTTGGGTGAATGGAGAAAGGATCTTTCCCAGAATTTTCTCTGGGAAGTTTCTTTTTCTTCCCATGGCACAGTTCTGCAGCTGATTGCTGCTTTCAGAACTTGCCCTGGAGGGGAAATATTTTCACAATATTCCCTCTAAGCAATGTTTTCCCTGTTCTCTTCCAGGAAACATTACTGGAAGCATCAGAGTAGGAAATAAACCATGGGTTTTGCCTGCCTGGTTTTGGGGCTGGTGCTGGTGGTCCTGAGCCTCTCCTGGTGCAGCCATTCCTGTTTAGGTGGGGTCTGGCTGAGCTTGCTCTGAATCTGAAACCAGATCTTTTTCTGCCCCTATTTTCCAGCTAAAACCTGCTGTTAGATTTTCCTAACTCAGAGAACAAACCTATCACAAATTGCATATTTTATTGCATTTTAGGTGCAAAGCTAAAACTAGAACAGTAGTTAGTACTCATGACTTTAACTCACTGTAAACTCTGAAATGCAAACAACCTGAAGCCACTTGCTGGCATGACGTTTAACACCCAAAAGCTGCAATTAAAGAACACAACTGGAAGAACTGTGATTTATGTCATGATTATTTTAATCCCTGGGAGCTGTTCCATCTCAGCACAGGGAGCTGATCTCTCTCCTGCTGCAGCCCACGTTGCAGCAGGATGTGGCCAGCAGATCAGCTGCCTCACGTTTGTTTAGCACAGGAATTTTGCTGCTGTTTTGCAAGTCTTGCTCAGGTTTGGGGTGCTGGGGTTCTTTGCTGTAGATCCTCAGCTCTGGCTGTGGTGAGAAGTCAGCATCATCCTCGTGTGGGAAGTGCTGGGGGTTTTCACCCTCTGTCACAGGAAAATGAGAAGTTAGAAGTTAAAAGTCGTGGAAAAATGAGTAATTGATGCTTTTTATCTTTACTAGAAAGGCCAAGCTACAGGGAGCTGAGTGTTATCCTCTGATGTGGGCACCACATCTCTGTGATCAACATGGTAAAAATCAATAATTTAGAAATTTATATTGAAGAGTGTCCTGTGCTGCCTTGAGTCTCACACTGATATATTTTCTTGTCCAGAAAAAAAACCTGGGATTTGATGTGTCAGAGGCTCTTGACCAGCACATTGAGCTGGACCTGGGGGGTTCCTGAATTGCAGGTGTTGCATTAAGGCATCACCTACCCCAAAATTCTGGGTGTTCCCACTGGAATTATCATCCAGCTGCACTTGAAACTCCTCAGTACAGCTGGGCCTTGGGTGTAGTAGTTCTCACTTTTTAAAAGCAAAGTTCTTTAACAGATTTTGGGGAGATTTTGGTTTAAAGCTGCTGCTACAAGAGAATTTTCCAAACATGCAGATTTAGGAAGTGCAGAAAGCTTCTGCTGTCATCTGCCTCAGTTATTTTCTTTTTCTCTATTTCTATTTTTCTTTATTTCTATTTTTCTATTTCTCTATTTCTATTTTTCTATTTCTCTATTTCTATTTTTCTTTTTCTCTGTTTCTCTTGTTCTCTATTTATTTTTGTCTGTCAGACTGCAGACTTCTGGCTAGGCATGTAATTACTGAATTTTCTGAGAATCAAAAAATCTGCTAATAAGTATAAATACACACAAAATCACGTGAAAGTGCTTAAATTGCAGAGTAGATATTCAAGATGCTTTAATTTTTAAAGTTTTATAAAGTTTCTAGTGAGGAAAGTGAAGACGGCAGTAAGAAATTTGCAGTGACTTCAGCAAAACTTGTCACTGCCACTTGAAATGTGATGGCAGAGAGATTTTCAGTGATAGCATTGCCTTGAATCCTGTTCCTCAGGTGAGTTTGGAAAATCTTGGTCTAAATTTTTGCAAAATAGCCCGGGAAGCTGAGCCAGACAAGCTGGTGTCGGAGTCTGGGACATCCCTTTGGGATCCAGAGCTGTGAGACCCTGTCAGGGGCTCTGAGACCCTGGGATGATCCCAAAACATCTGTGGGGTTGATTATAGCCCTTGGAACAAATCACCAGCNGAAAAAACCCAAACAGAATCTGAGACCCTGGGATCCCCTTGGATACAGGTGCAGCAGGCAGGGAAGAGCCTGGGGTGCTAATTGGGGTGTTAATTGGTACTCACCCTGCAGCTCCTGGTGCTCCCTGAGGTGCCTTCTCCAGCGCGAGCCGCCGCAGGTGAACACCACGGCTCTGATGAAATCTCTGCCACAGAGCCTCACCTTGTTCCCTTCCCCTTGCCCTTCCCGTGCCAGCAGCAGCAGAACGAGGCAGCCCAGTGCCACCAGCGTGCCCCTCATGCTGCCAATGGGTGCTTCCCAGCTGGCTGTGGGCAGAAGGGATCCAGTGGGGAGTTCTGCTGGAACCTTCCCATTTATACTGATGGTGTGTCCACTCCACTGAGTAACAGCTCGCTCTGAGGGTGGCAATGTTTGCTAAAACCAATAAACTGCTTGTCTCTGGTCATGTTTGAAGTGCTTTGGGGTGTCAGGCAGGTATTAAAGATTTCTGAAGTCTTTACTGGGAGCTCCTGAGGTGTGACACGTTTATGGGGTCTGGCTGAGGTGGGTGCAGTTAATGTGAGTTCTGCCAGAACAACAGGGGGTGTGTGACCTGCTTTGTTCTTCATGGGTTTGGTGTCTGTGTTCCCTGATGCCCAGACTGGGGTCTTCCTGTGTTGGTGATCCCAAAGAAAAATGAATTAACTTCTTGCCACGATGTCTGTGGGCAGCTCTTCATTCCCTCACCTTGTTTACTGCTAGCTGTGGGTGCTTGTGGGGAAAACTCTGCTGAGAAAATCCACTCCAGAGGGGGTTTGGGGCAGGTATTGGTGTCCCAGCCAGGATTCCCAGTGTGCCAAGAGCTGGGACATGATCCTGGAGCAGAGCTTGCTTCTGACTTCCTAACCTTGGCTTCAGTATATTTACGTTTCTATAAAAAATCCTTGCAATAAAATGCCTCTAGGAAGAAATATCTCAATTATATTGTCAGAAATTCCATGTTTAAGAAAAAAATACATGAGGAACTTTGGAGATTTTCAGCCCTTCCTAGCACCACCAGGATTTTCCAGCACCATAATGTTACAGGTAATTAATTTTCACTGTGTGCAGGGTGGGTTGTGATGTGTTACAGAAAGCTTGCTTTTCAGCACTAAGCAAACAGTCATGGGCATGAATGGAAAATATAGGGTGTATTTTGGTCAGATTTATAATAATGATTAACAAATGATTCACTTTAACGAGTGCCTTTCTTTGAAACACACCAAGATGAATTTTATATCAGGGGAGAAGTTTGCTGACAGATGTGCAGCACACAGAAGGAAGTGGATGTTAATGCAGCACAAATGATCTTTAATTCAGTGATGTGTTTGAGTGCTGGCTGTTTATTGTCAGGATAATGAGAGAGGCTGGATGGTCTGGATCTATAAAATACACTTTTCCTTTCCAGTAATGTGCTCAGCACATTGTGCTTGATCACTCCTCTGGAGATGCTCCCTATTTCCTGTGGGCAGGAAATTTCCATCTGGGTATCTTCTTTTTGTTTGTTTTTTCTGCTCTGCCCCCCAAAAAAGCCACTTCAGGCAGCCAAACACTGCCTGCTTTCAACCCAAGGAGAAAAGACCTTGGGGGAAAAGCAGAAAGGGATAAAGGAGAAAAGATTAGAGACCTTTCCATGATCAAAATTCCAGAGAGGGCCATCATGTATGAACACTGATCCTGCAATGAGGGCACTTCCAGGAGGAAATTGACATTTGAAAGAAGTTTCTAAGCAGAGTGGCTTCAAAGAGAAACTTTATTGATTAAGAAAGGATAACCAGTTTATGTTCATATTACAGCAAGTGTTTCCTGCAGGAGAAGGGATGTCAGCTGCTGTTCAACAGCTCCAGCAGGAGCAACAATGTCACCCAAGGAAACAGCCTGGAAAACAAGAGGAAAAGGAGCTGATTCTTCTTTGGGATTCTTGGGAAAACAGCATTTTTTGGCAGGCCAGGTTGGGTTGCATTAGTGCTGTCACATTTGGCAGCACGGAAACATTTCTCTTGTTTATAAAGGAAATTAATTTCCAGTGGTAATTTAATGAATTAAAAATTAATTTTAATTTCTGGCAGCAGAAGAGCAGCAACCACCACCTTTTCTCCTGGTGCTGGAATTGTGATCCCACCTATCCCAAAATTCCCTGGCTGGCTGTTTCCCAGAATTGCCTTGTGAGGAAGGAGCACGTACCTGCTCGGAGCTGGGGACAGCCAGGTTGTGCAGCTGCCACACCCCCACCTGGCCACAGCTGTCCCCCAGCAGCAGGCACTCAGCATTCCTGGCAAACAGGAGGGAGCTGAGGCTCCCCTCAGGGCTGGCAGCACAGGACAGCACGGGCTGGAAGCTGCAAGCCAAGAATTAATGGCTGAAAAGCTGCACATTGCACTTCCTGTGGTCTCAAAACACAGAAAGTTTGTTAAAGTTTGTTGTCTCAAAAATTGGGGAGTGAGGCAGTGTTTGGGCACTGCCAGAAGAACAATTCCAGCTGTTGACTAAAATCCTGCTTGCCTAAAATCTGGAGAGTGGTGTTAATATTTTTATTAGATGAATAATTTGCAGGGTTTCACACTGTCAGTACCACAAATCCCAGAGCAGCTGGACAAGGTAACTGAGGTCACTGGATTCAGACCATCCAATCTTTACCAAAGCAGCTGAGTTTTGTTACTTTTCCTTCTCACTCTGCCACAATTTCTGCAGCAAAAGGGCAGTTTTATACTTTATCAGCTCCTTCTCTTCTAACCCCAAATCTCTGATTACCACCACAAGGAGTATTTCAAAATGCAGTGGTTTGAGCAGGCTGTGCTGATCTGATAAAAACACTGATGAGGGCACAACGTGTGACAAATTCCAGACTGTTCCAGGAGAGGAGTCAATACTCACATGCTGACTCTGAGATCCCAAATCTCCACCCTCCTCTCGTTCACTGCTGCAAAGGTGGAGGCTGAGTGTGGAGCCCACTTGATGTCGTGAACAAAAGCAGTGCCAGAAGTGAAGGTTGAGAGGGGCCTGAGGGAATCCCGGTGCCACAAAAGGATGCTCCAGTCTGCAGAGCAGCTCAGGAAAATGTCTGTGCTGCAGGGATTCCAGGTGACTTTGTACACAGGGCCCTGTTTGGAGAGAAAAAAAACCAGAATTTGGTGTTGCTGTAGAGCTATAGAATCTATTCTAGAGCTGCCCAGCCTTCCTCCCACAGGTAAGACTATTTAATTCTACAGGAAAATCAGATTTCTGATTGCTGCCTTAAAGCCAGAACTAAAGCTTTAAAACAGTTTGAAAAAATTACTTGAAAAAATCTTGATGGTGTAGAAAATAATCCTGTAAGACTGTGATGCTTTATGCTGTGAGAATTCATTCCTAATATTAGAGAAGTCTCAGAATCTGGTTTGGTTTTTTCTCCTCTGAGCTGTGTAAAAGTTCTTGTCTGGCAGTTGGTGTGCCCGAGCTGGAATCAATCTGAGCTCTTTAGTTTTCACTCTCAAGGTTGTTTATTCTTTTCTTATCTGTAATATTTTCTCTCAGCCCAGCCAGGTCTGTCTGGCAGGGCAGCCATGGCACACTCTCTGCCCTTCATTATCTTTTATCCCACAAACTACACAATATTTACAATTATTTCCCAATTCCCATCATCTATGTTAGACAGTGAACTTCTACTCTAAACCAATCCCAAAGTGCAGCTCCACAATAGAAAATGGAGATGGAGAAGAAGAACAAAGAAAGACCAAACACGTGCTTTTTCCTCCATCTTGTGTTCTAAAATCCCCATTCCCAAAAATCCTACAATCTATATTTTCACTTTATGATAACACTGCTTAAACTCCTGTGACTTTTAAGTTCTCATCTAAAGCTGGTGATTTGTTCCAAGGGCTATAATCAACCCCACAGATGTTTTGGGATCATCCCAGGGTCTCACAGCTCTGGATCCCAAAGGGATGTCCCAGATTCTGACAGAGAAGAAGTTTAGATTTCTTTTGTTGCAGATCTTCACTAAATATAAGCCAAGAAACATTTTTGAACTGAGCAGTTCCTGCTGTCCTTGGTGTGTCACTCACCTGGTGGCCTCTGTATGTCCCCAGAATCTGCTCCTTGCCTGAGCAGGAGCAGCAGTGGATGTGACCCTCTTCTGTTCCAGCAAGAAAAATGTCAGTGTCCTGCAAGGAAGGGAAAAGCAGAGCAGGTTGGTTAAATTTATAATTTCTGCAGAGAAATCACCCAGGGCTGGGTGAGTTCAGGGCCAAGGAGGAGCTCCTGGGAGTGGGGGGTGAGGTGGGACCACGGTGCTGCACTGTCCTGTCCCTGTCCTTTGTCCCTGTCCCTTTGGCCATTTTGGGGTGAATTTTGGGGTAATATGGGGTGAATTTTGCCATTTTTGAGGTTAATTTTGAGATAATTTTGAGATGAATTTAGAGGTGAATTTTTGACTTTAATTTTGAGATGATGAATTTAGGGGTGAATTTTTGACTTTAATTTTGAGATGATGAATTTAGGGGTGAATTTTTGACTTTAATTTTGAGATGATGAATTTAGGGGTGAATTTTTGACTTTAATTTTGAGATAGTTGATTTATGGGT